>VZRE01007700.1:0-18199 GCA_013396775.1 Cephalopterus ornatus | reverse complement strand
GCTCCATCTTGGGCCTCCCACGGGGTCACAGCCTCCTTCATGCATCCACCTGCTCCAGCACGGACTCCTCCATGGGCCGTAAGTGGGTCTCTGCACCCCGATGGTCCTCCATGGGCTGCAGCGGCACAGCTGCCCCACCACGGCCTGCACCACGGGCTGCAGGGGCCTCAGCTCCAGCGCCTGGAGCATCTCCTGCCCCTCCTTCTGCACTGACCTTGGTGTCTACGTTGCTATTCTCATGTTCTCACTCTGCTCTTCCCTGGCTTCAATTTCTTCTGTCCTTAAATATGTTATCACAGAGGTGTTACTATTACTCCTAATTGGCTCAGCCTTGGCCAGCAGAAGGAAGCCCATTCTGGAGCGGGCCGGCATTGGCTCCATGGGACAGGGGAAGCTTCTAGCAGCTTCTAACAGAAGCCACCCCTGCAGCCCTCCCCGCTACCAAAACCCAGCCACAGAAACCCACTACACAGCTACTGCATACAGCCACCTTATATGCCTTTATGAGTACAAGTGTGTGTGCTTAGGGACAATATGCTACATCTGTTACTCTGAGTTTTTTCAAATTATATTGGTTTTGATTCTGTAATGGCTAGCGTAATTTCTCCAATTATTCCAGCTGGCAACTGTATTGTTTAAAAATAGCTATTATCTTGCTTAAGAAAACTAAAATTATTGTGATATGTAAATTTCTGAAAAGTTATTTGGTACCACTTCTTAGTGACCATATATAAAGCCTTTTATGATTGCCAGTAGTGTTGTTATAAATCTATTTTGCATAATAATTAAATAGTATCACTCTAACCTCAAGAAGTCACAGACCTTTTGTCATCATTAGACAAAATCAGGCTGAGTGTAAACACAGCCTATTTTCCTCCATGGTTTTGTATTTGTATGCAGCAATTGTCAGCATGTTGGCAGTGGACAGTGATAAAGTGCATTTTTCTGCTTGGGTGGTTAGCCCTTTCATTTTTACAAGTGACAAAATAAAAATCTGTTGAAGAGTGAACATGCTGCTTTCACTGTGTCATCTCAGCCCTGCGGGTCATTTTATTATAAAAATGTAAAAATCCAGTCAATTTTATTTAATCAGCTGAAAAGGAAAAGTGTTTCCAGGTCATTAATCAAGTGCTCCTTCTCTGTGGGACTTGTCTCTTCAGAAACTGCCATCTGAATCATTAATAAAGCTGAAAAGATTTTGTGCCAGCAGGTTTTTGAGAAACCTACATGTTATCAATATAACTGGAGTAAAGTAATATGAGGTCAACAAATAAAGCTTTATATATTCATTGCTTCAAAAGCTGAATATTGTGTATTAAAAACCAATTAATTATTTTTTTAAAAAGTATTTAATTGTTGGAAAACATACAACTGTTTAGAATGTTGATTATATATTCCATAATTATATGTTTTCCTTAATGTTACCCAACCATATATTTACTGTAAACTTTTATGTGAATTGATCAAAACATGATGAAACAGTAAAAAGAGATAATTACTACTGTATCTATAATAATAATGGTAGTAATTAAACCACAGAGAACTACATTCAAATAATGTCAAGCTTGAGACTTAAACCTCTATTAACAAAGTCACTGAAGGCACTTGCTGCACCTCCATGTGTGCCTTGATGAGGCAGCTTGTGCTACCTTGGCCAAATTCCATGTACCTTTTGTGGCAGGCAAGAAGAACACACTTTCTCATCCTGTGAACATGTGTGATGAAAAGTATTTCAACTGCACATGACGGGCAAGTTGAAAACCTTACAAAATATTGGAACTGGTACTTTAAAAGGACAGAGGTAGAGTATGGTGTAAAATAAACGTGACTGCAGGAATTGAGGTACTGTGGCCATTCATGTTCTTACCTGTCATCAAAAGACTAAATTCCAATTCCCCATTTTTTCACCTGTTTCTCTGGAAAGACAGTAATACCAACAGGAGCAAATTGAATTTCATAACCAAGTAGCCTAATTTTTAGGGTTTTCATTTTTCATGGGGAGCATAGATTTATGTATCTCCTTTTCATCAAAGAGAGCAAGCATTTGAATCCAGTTTCCCAGTCAGAACCAGTTTCTTATCCCCTGGCTCCCCCTGAAAACTGCTCAGGGGAGCAGTTTCTTTCTGCCAGGAACTTCCTATTCAGAATACTTATGAATACCCTGTTTGTGCTTACACCAGTGGTTTTTGGAGTTAGGAGAAGCTTTCTTGATTATTATTTTTTGTTTTGCATTCAATCTTTTGCAGTAAAATGAATTGGGTCCAATTAAATTAATTAACTTTTCCTATTTATGTTTCATGTTTTGATAGGTAACAAAGTAATTTTGCTTTCTGAAAGTGCTAAAGTAATAATTTCAAAAGCTACATAACTCCATGTCTATTCAGGAAGATAGTAGTTCAAACTATATTTATATGGGTGTGCATTTATTCGTGGGTGTTGTAGGGACAAAATTCATGCATAATCAACCGACAAAAAAATGACAAAAAATAGATCTCATGTACCTTTTTCTCAGATAATTTTAAGGTATCTTTAATCTCATACACAGTATGTAATATTTAAATTAAGATGTTGATTTCTTCACAGTGAAAGTCTGTTACAGTATTCTGAATTCTAAATTCATCTCTCAATGTGACTTAAATCGTGTTATATTCTTCTAAACAGTGAGAAGAGTTAATGATAATCTCAATTATCCTCATTATGTATTGCGGACTGTGAAGACTTTTTCTAAGCTGTCCTGTAGTCTATAGTAGGATTACAGTGTAAGTTCTTCATAACACTGTGGATGTCCTTGCTTACATTGGACTTGGCTTAATGTGGGTGATGCTTGTGTTGGCACAAGTGCATGAAGCTTGGCACGTAGGCTTGCAACAGGCCATCAAAGAGCCAGGATCTAATTGCATTTACACTAGTTCAATTCACTTGGAATTACTTGTTTGTACCTGTGTAACGGAGTGAAAAAGAGCCTACAGGTCAACAGCAGCAGTAATTACTTGTCCACTAGGAACTGAACTGAGGCCACCAATTCATTTCACACAGTTGACCACACAGTCATTGGATGGTAATGACATCTTGTCCTGAGCAACAAAAGCTACTCATAACAGGAATTTAGTAGTGGTGGGATTCAGAGTCCATTTACCAATCCCCAGGACTGAATGGCTCATGAGACTAGTAATGTGTTATGAAGCCTCTCACCATCACAAACTTACAGTTTGTAGAGGCTCTGTGTGTGTGTGCGTGTGTGTGTGTGTTTGCACGCATGCTGTTTTTTTCTCTAACTGTAGAAAATTGTCTAAGCTGCCCTGCTAGCTTTGGGAAAGGGTATCTTTACCTTGCTGTGATGATTTGGGATGTGGTAGAGTTTTGTTATTTAAAGCAAGGTTCTTCTCTTTTAATTTTGTACATTATTTTACCTTAAAATGAAATGTGTAAATGATATCATTTTATCCCTTGACTTGCTCCAAAATTGCCAGTTCTATACTTTAGTCTAAATGAAGAAAAAAAAATACGAAATTTTGTTTGAAGATTAAAGACTATCAAAAAAACCTCTGTCTTGAATCACAAAGCTTGCCAAGTCCTAACTTGTCACAATAGGAGTAAAGATAGTATAACAATGATAAAACGGTACCAAAGAAGCTTAGTCTCAGAACAAATGAAAATTCCTACAACTTTTTTTGATAACAAATGTAGTGACTTTTCAGTAATTATTATTTTTAGCAAGAAAGTATCAATAATTCTCCTTTAACAATGTCAGTTGCCAGTAATATAAATCTTTCATGTCTCACTGTTATGGACACATATACTTTGCAAATCAGAAAGCCAGTATTTTGGAGTTGTAAAGTAGATTAGATGTAAATCAGAAAATGTGAAACAATATCTACCTCCAAATTCACTGATTTTCTGGTTTTATTCCATTTAGACATTTACTCTGCATATAAAGGTACTGACTAGCTGGTTTCATAGAATCATTCAATATCCTGAGTCGGAAGGGATCTGCAGTGATCACTGAACTCCTCGTCCTGCACAGGACACTTCAGGAGTCATACTGTGTGCCTGAGAGCATTGTCCAAACGCTTCTTGAACTCTGTCAGGCTTTGTCCTGTGGCCACTTCCCTGGGGAGCCTGTTCCAGTGTTCAACCACCCACTGAGTGAAAAACCTTTCGCTAATATCCAAGTTAGCCCCCCTCCTCACACCTTCTTTCATCTGGTACAGCTTCATGCTGTTCTGTCTTTGGGTTCTGTCTTTGATTACCACAGAGAAGAGATCAGTGCCTGCCCCTCCTCTTCTCTCATGAGAAAGTTGTAGACTGCAGTGAGGTCTCCCCTCAGTCTCCTCTTCTCCAGGCTGAACAGACCAAGTGACCTCAGCTGCCCCTCATACGGCTTTCTCTCCAGGTCCTTCACCATCTTTGTGGCCCTCCTTCGAACATTTTCTAACAGCTTTTTTAATTTATATTGTGATGTCCAAAACCACACACAGTACTCAAGTCAGTCTGCCCCAAAACAGAGCAGAAAAGGACAATCATCTCCCTCCCATGCTGTTGATGCTGGGCCTGATGCTTTCCAGGACATAGGCGGCCCTGGAGGATGCCAGGGCACTGCTGACTCATATTCAACTTGTCATCAACCAAGATCCCTTTCCACAGTGCTGCTCTACAGACTGTCATTCTCCAGTCTATATGAACATACAGGGTTGTCCCGCATCAAGTGCAGAATTCAAGACTTGTCCTTGTTTATTTTTGTACAGCTGGTGATTTCAGAGTCCTTTCATATGTCTAGGTGTCTCTATGGGTCCTGTCTGCCTCTGAGGGAGTCAAAAGCTCCTCTCAACTTAGTATCATTGCAAAATTACTTTGTATACCTTCATTTGTCAAAAATAAAATCAAAAATCATAACCATATTCATTTATGAATAAAGTTGAAGACACAGACTAAATACAGACTCTTAGGGATGACGATAACAATAGACATCTATACAATGTATATATTGAACAACCATGCAGTAAAGTACTTGAAAAATTGATTTTTATGTTTTGATGGGTGTTTTTAGCATATTTTACCTCTTTCTTGCTCTTTAATATCAGAAAAGTTAAACTATTTCTCTTCCTAGCTCATTCTCATTCATATTTTCCAAAAAAAAGAAAGAATAACTTTGCATCTTTTATTATCACAGTTCACAGGATATTGTTCTCCTGTGTAACATGGGACCTCAGACAGAAACTGTCCCCTTTTGGTGACTTCACTCTAATCTCATACTACTGCAAGAGCATGCTAAATTTCTTGCCTTATTTTTTTTTCTGGACTCATATGTTTCTGCAGGTTTCGTTTAAGGTTTTTGTATTCTATACCTAAGTTTGAGCACTACTCTCTTAGGACAATGACTTTGTCTCTCTGGAGCTTACTGGTAATTGAAGATTTTCCCAACTTTTACTTGCTTGGCTGAACCAAGTACAGTGTTTTGCCACCTTCTTCTGCTCTGACCAGATATTCCTTTGCACCTCCTCTACTTTACTCCTTCTTTTTTCAATCCATCCTCTTCCTCCTCCTTCAGGCCTGAGTAACTAGAAATTACCCAATATTTCAGATGAGGCTACATTGAGTTCTTAGAAGCTTTTATTTTTTGCTAATTACAATTTTTTCTATATTTTCTTTTAATAGATCATTTCCTCCTGTTCTATATTTCTTCTTTCAGTGCAATCATTACCATCTCCCTTGCTCACAACCAGAGCTCATTACTGATTTCCATCTACTCCTGCTTAGCTAGTCATTTTTCCTCTAGCATTGCAGCGTTTGACTGAAATTCAGACAGGTAAGAGCACATAAATAAGCTGATGGGTGATGGATGCATTTTTATCCCTTTTGTTTCTAAGTACCTTGGAACATACTGGAGAATACCTGCTTTGAAACCTTATTAAAACCTATACTCTTCATTTTTTTTTTTTAATTCATGTGTTTTTTATGTTTTCTGACTCAGTTGCTTTGTAGGAAAACGAATATAAAGATTTTGCACTTGGCTGAACATGTGATATACACAGCTAAAACATATAGGACAAAAAGGAACAGGAGATATAGAAGATGCAAAGCTATCAGAGAATGTCCAAAGGAAGGCTATAAAGAAAATGAAGGGCTTGGAGGGGTAACCATGTGAGGAGCAGCTGAAGTCACTTGGTCTGTTCAGCCTGAAGAAGAGGAGACTGAGGGGAAACCTCATTGCAGTCACAACTGCCTCGTGAGGTGAAGAAGAGGGGCAAGCACTGATCTCACCACTCTGTGGTGACCAGTAACAGGACCCAAGGGAATGGACTGAAGTTGTGTCAGGGGAGATTTAGGTTGGATATTACCAAAAGGTTCTTCACCCAGAAAATGACTGGGCACTGGAACAGGCTCCCCAGGGCAGTGGCCACAGCACCAAGCCTGTATGAGCTCAAGAAACGTTTGGACAATGCTCTCAGGCACATGCTGTGACTCTTGGGATGCCATGTGCAGGACCAGGAGCTGGACCGGGTAATCATTGCGGGTCCCTTCCAACTCGACATATTCTATGATTCTATGATATGGACTGCTAGGAATGGATTTAATTGCCTCTTTGCTAAATGTTCTGGATGGTATATTCTTGTAACCTTTGATAATGTATATTGATTTGTATTTGCACTTTTTTTTCCTGACATGACCCTACCATAAAAGGAATGTTTTTGGTACCCACTGAGAAAATACAAAAGGGCAGTGAAAGTGATATGACATTGGAGTTGTATTTGAAAACTAATTTCTTAGCCTTCTCCTTTGGTGAGTAACTACAGATTTTTTCTCTTTCCTCATAAGATACATATTAACGACGTTTCTACATCTGTTTTCACCTCTGCAGTTTGAACTATTCTAGAATTGGCCCATTTCCTAAAAAATACAGAAAAACTCTGCTTTTTACTATAGTAAAGGTATCATGAAGTTATGTCACTGAAGTTCATAAAAATAAGCAGTTTTATTTGGACTGTGGTTTTAGAAGCTGAAATGAAATAACCCACTGTTATCTGAAAGCCTTTTCCCCCTGATTTTTAGTACATTTGGCTTTCAGAAAAAGGTACATATCCCTTCTTCAGGATAGATAGCATGGTGTTGGTATTCTGTAAGCATCAAGAGCTTGTTTTTTCACAATTAGCAGACCAGTTCATGAATTTTCTTGTGTGAATTTATTATTGACTCTCATTGGAATGGTAAATATTCTTGAGTTTTCTGAAAACTACCTTTATCCTTTTGTGGAGTTTTTCTTCTACTTTTTTGCTCATCAATACACCTCTTCCAGCCCAATGCAGCAGAAATATCAGTCACACTCTTCATAAAATACTAGAAATTTATTCTGATTTTTTATACACCTCCACAGCAGTAAATCCAGAGATGCAAACAGTATCATGTACTTTCTGTAAGTCTGATTTCCATCTATATGTCTGAGAAGTGTACAGATTGTCATAAAACAACTGCTTTTTCTCTCTGCTCCAGGGGTTAGCACCATGTTCAATCAAATCCCTAAATCAAAGATTTACAGTCTAAAAATGATTCTCTAGATGCTTCAATATCAACTCTTCTTTTAGGAGTAAATTTCATGAGCTGTTACTGTCACATTTTGTGAAGATGCAATTCCTTAGTGCAAGTCACTCCTGTACAGGGAATGCAGAGACAAAAGGAGTACTTTTGCTTTTTTCCATGCATTTATAGACTTCATTGATGTGGAAATGAAATATTTTCATTTTAAGGACGACAAGCTATGTGCTGAAAAACTACGAAGATGCCCTATTGGCACGTTAAATAATACCTGAATGGGTAATAATGGGAAAAAGAAAAATCTTCTTGAAGGTCAGTTGTCATAGTTACAAGTTGCTAGTTTGGAAAATCAGTGATTGCCACCTAGGAATAGGAGCTCTGGATAGTAAATCCTCACTTGTGGTCCTACCCAAACAACAGAAAGGCTCTTGTTCCAGCATGAATGCAGTTGAATGTTAAGATAGCTGGCACACTCACTGCTGTTGTTCATGTACTTCAGCATGCTTAGGAAGCTGCAAACCAGATGACTTCTTTTTTTTTGTATATACATAAGTAGTTTTTTAGTGAACTGTAGTGTTTTATAGGATGATAAAATATAAAAACAGAGATTATATGTCACAATAGTGCAATGGCTTTTCTTTTGCTGGTGGGTTTTTCTTCTACACACATGAAGAACTTGTTCTGGAAAACTGTCTCAGGCCTACTAAGTTTTTAGTGATCTTGGAGCTCCAGTTCTGACAGGTCTAATCACAAAAGGAAAGAGGTGTATTAAAAATGCATTAATGCATAAAGCTATAAGATACATGGGAGACTTAAGGTTTTGCCAGAACAGATTTTTGCATTTCATCTTCTACTTATCTTGCTGATCCTTCAGTAGAACAATCTTATAAATATCAAACCATTAATATGTTGAGTTGTCTGCAGAGCTCTAAAAGCCACTTGAGAATGCTGCAGAGAAGTTATTCTTGTTTTGTTTCTGGGACAGAGGAAAGAAGAAAAGAGACTTGTCTTTACAATAGCATTTTTTTTTCATGGTAATCACTTAAAATAAGAGATGGTTTCATGAGAAAGAATTTTTTTCATAACATTTTACAATCACCATATCACATGATGAAATAGAAATAATTTCTAAAAAAAAATTACTGTATGCATAATTTTAACTCATTCTATTTCAGTCCATTTTGTCTCCTTTCTCCTCAAAGTGAAATAATTTATTAGTTATCAATAATATATGCTTATGGGTATTGTGAAAACTCCCTCTGTTTAATTCCTCGGTGGTTTTGACTAATCCTTCTCCTTTTTGTGTTCTAAATGATGAGTGATTTTTATGCTCCAATGTACTTATTCCTTATAGGAACTAACCTATACTTCTGTAGTGTCAGGTCAAGCTCTGAAACTTTTATATGGTCAGCTGTGTTGGCCACCAAAGTTTTATAGCACAAGGCAGATAATAAGCACTGTATTTTTCATGTGCATTGTATTCACCATCAGTACTTATTCCACATGTTATTATGGATCTCTTAATATCTGAAAGCAGAAAAGAAAACACTTCATTTTACAAGAATCGTAGGTAAATCTGAGTAGATCTTTTCTCAGCGATCAGGTCTATCACAGGTTAGCATGATATTCAATTATTGTTTTTCAAGATGTTCCAACAGAATTTCCAGTGTTGCTTATTACCTTAAACATAGTGGAATATGGCTTTTTTATCACAAACATAATTTCTGTGTTTAGATAAAATTCTGTTTCTCAGACTATTTGAAAGACTCAAGGCAGTTGAATTGTGGAGTATAAAAAAAGGTGAGGCAAATTTTACAGCGAAACTTGAATGCACTAATTAGTGAAAGGAGTATTGGTACCACCTTTATGCTTTTGTAACTTTAAAAAAATATAATTCTTTAATCAAAGATGTTTTCCTGTAGCCTCTGTTCTCACCGTGGATGAACCAAACAAAAGCAAGAGATGAATTTAAATCAAAGCATGCATTAAAGGAATAACAACAAAAAAATAAATAGTGTCTACTGATTGCAATAGGGTTTGAATGAGGAAGATAACTAAAGGATCTCCTGGAGTCTTGTGAGTCCTAGAAGTGATACAGGGTCCTTGTGGTCACTTGAAAAGGTGAAATGTAGGATAAATCTGGATGTTTTCAGAGTCTCAGCCAGGGCTGACTGAGCCAGAGTCTCTGGATGTCAGTTATTGGGATAGTACTTCTATTATGGCATTCTGCTGAGTAAAATAGAGTATTTCACACAAAAGCATATAATTGCAAAAACAGCCAGTGCTGAGTGCAAAGCAGACATTTCCTTTGGTCAGGAAAAGGTTCTCATTTTTGCACACTGAATGTCAACTCTTTCAGTAGCACAATATTCACTATAATATCTGTGTACTCACAGGTAACTTTTCTATTTCTTAAAAAAAAGATTTTTGCACCAGATTGGTATTTTTACATTTGTTTTACATTTAAGTTATCTGCATACTATCTGCGCATTCTTCCTGGCATTATATCAGTGCATTAATTTGCCTTGTTGTCTGTTACTTTGCACTTCGTTCATTTGTCATATTGAAAGATTCAGTGAGAGAACAAAAATCCATTATGAAGAAAGTGTACTGCATTTGGGGAATTAATTCCCTTATCATTTCTAAGACGGGAATATAATTTTGATTTGAAATTTCAAAAAATTTCAAAGGAGGGTTTGCACCGTTCTTTATTCTGAAAAGCACTTTCAGAAAAGTTCTACTATATCAGAGTCATGCATTCCAAGGTTGTTCTGAAGTTTGCAAATCTGTGCTGAGAATTCCTGAAAACTAGCCCAGTGGGCAAGCTTTCTTTGCTTACATGACACCATAAGTTTACATCTTTCCTGGCTTCCAGAAATAGTGCAGTTGAAGGCACACTGCCTGATTGTCAGAGGAAAAAAAGAACCTCTCTCGCCTAACCATTTGTTCCTTATCAGGGTGATATTTTATTGAAACAAAGGACTTGCATCTCAGCATAAGTCTGCTGCAACTTCCTAACTTGTTATCAAGGTGATGCTTTGTTATCTAGTTTGTTATACAAATTATTCACCTTGAAGCAGGACTACTGTCAGTATTTGGTCACATCTGTTGTTGCACAGACATCCAGACAATGCTTGTTAAAAATATTATTTTGTTGGCATAGTAAAATGCTTGCATGGGGAACGAAATGTCTTAGACAGACACTATGATTGGCTGTGGATCAGATGGTGGGTCTCCATAACAAGTCTTCACTGGATCAGGTATTCCGTAAACTGTTTTCAGACCAGTTCTTAAAACTTCTCTGATCTGTGATCCTGCATGTCCACTGCAGCATGTGCATGATTCATCTCTCCTGACTGCTACAAACTACATAAAAAAACATCTAACTCTCTTAAAGATGTACAAAATGCTGTCCTGTGTGATTACTTGTACATCTGCATGAACAGTTTTTACTGAATAATTACATACATCTTCTCTGGGTACAGTTCAGCCAATTCTGCACTAGGAACAGCTGCGCAGTCTCTTTGTCTCATGTAAAAGTCACATATCTTGGGGATATATGTTAGCAGCATATGGACTAATCATCTACCTGCTCCATTAAATCAGATGTAGTCTTTTATCTGCTGGCTTTTTTACGCAACCTTGTTATTGTTTTTGTTTCTTTTTGATTATCATTAGTTAGAATTTTAATACTGGAGGCTCTTCAGACTGATTATGCTGTGGACACCTTAGGATGTCTATCATCTCCTCAGGCAGCCTGGTGTATACCAGGGAGCCAAGAGGAAATACCTTGATTGTAAAGTTATCCAGATTATTTTCAAATAATTGCAAGAAAATAAAGCAGTTAACTGATATTCTCAAATGCAAAACAGCAATCTTATTGTTATACTGACTTAAAAAGTCACTGTATTTCTTGTTGAAATCTTAGTTTTTTTGTATTCGGTAATTTTTTTTTCAAATAGACCTATTTCTCTTCAGTGACATTTTGTATATTATATTAGATACCCATTTTCTTTGACAATGTAAATACCATGCTCCTTTTGGACTTCTTTCACTAAGTTAAAAAACCTACTCCATAATATTTCTGTAAAAGGAACAACTTACAATAAGTCTTATAATTAGATCAATGACCTGCCTGACTCAGTTTTGTCACTTATAGATAACATTCAGTTTGACAATCACTGAAAGACGATTTCCCGATTGTTAACTGTCAAAACGGACTTAGAGTTCTTAGAATTAATAGAGTTATAAAATCTTAGTAGCAGGAATGACAGTATTAATTTATTTATTTATTTAGTCATTAATTTAGATTTGGGGCTTAGGTCTCTGAGTATTTTCATTATAAAACTAAAAGTTAATGGAAAAGTTATGTGCATAAGTCAGCTGTCCCCACACTTACTATTTACCTTTGTTTTCTCAATTTTTGCTGCTTATATATAATTTAAATCTCTTTTTTTTTCCTCCAGTACATGAGACTATTTTCTTTGAAGACAAATTGGAGAGTCATTCATGTTAAGAATGTGTGGAGCTGCTGACAGAGTGCTGCAGTAGAGCACTGGCATGAATTACTTAACCATAACATTTTTCAGTAAATGACACAAATGCCATATATAGTGAGAAACAATATTGACTACAAAAATGACACAATCAAGTCTGAATTTTTAAATATAATTTTGAAAACAGCAAAATTATTTTGTTCACAATGAAAATTCCTGAAGTCTTTCAACTTAGCTAGCCTTACTTAATTTTTCTTGAGAACAACTCCATCACTAGGTAATTTACATATGTATACAAACCAGCTTCTCCTTATGGGTACAGATACTTGAATCTTACATGTACATTTGTGACACCATAAAATGACATAGTCTCCATTGTTACTGTACAGTTAATGTGACAGCTCACATAATACTCTGAAAATATATGTGAAGGGTCAAATCCCAAGCAAAGAGATGTAAAATGTCATCTTGTCATTTTTTACTTCAATATGTGCTAGATTGAGTCTTAATAAAATCAAAATTCAGTATTCACATTTTTAGCCACTGATTTTGCCGTGTATTTAACAACAATGTCTAGCAATGCAACTTCTGTGTCAAAATATGATTGAAAACAGAAGAGGGTTACTGAAAGTCATGGATTGTAGGTTCATGGGAAGAGAGGCTTGAGTTAGGTTATGAAGAAAGCCAAAAATCAGAATGCTTTGGGGGTCTCACACGAAGGTCAGATGCACTGAGTGTGTAATAAGTGGGAGGCAATGCAGCTGCCATTATCTTCCCTCTGACAAGAGAGCAGCTCACTGACCTCGTATGTCGACAAATGGAGAGGAAAACTCTGCACTGAGATGTAAATTCCCCACGCAGGTCCCTCATGAATATCTTGTTTCCAGAATTTAAGTCAGTGACCTGGAAAACAAGGTTCCTCCCCAATCAAAATGTCAGGCAGACCTGGTTTCCTGTTAGGAAGGCTACTAGATGTGTAAAAAAATTATGATTTCTGAGAAGACAAAACTGAGATGTCACACAGTGCAAAACATTACTTTCAAATGGTCCTCCGCATCTCCCTTGAATGGCAGCTGTTAAGAATTCAATTGTGTGTATGACAAACTGCAATGTAGGATGGAAGTTCTGTTGGGGAGTAAAAATGAATAGAAATTTTCAATTCAAATACTCATTTGAGAATATTTGAATATCTGTCATTCTTTTTAGTGTAAAGGTTAATTCTTGAAAAGAATTTCAAGTAACAGAAATTGTAACCTTGTCAAATCCTCTTATGTAATGAATCAATTCTGAAAGACATATTCTGCAAAACTGTACTAGTAAATACATAACCTTGGTTCATAGTGAATTTATTCTTTTAGTAGTTTCCTGATTTGTCAGTTATTTGTTTAAGATTTTATGGGTTTGTACATGTACTTGTATATGTATTTGTGTTATCACATAGAGAACATTTTGTAAGCATTATTATATTCCCTTTTGCATATATATGTTGTTACCATATTCTCTTTATTTCATAGATATTAATTAACAAAATTGTATGATGCCATTGCCCTCATACAAGACAAGTGGTTGTCTGAGGAATTCTCTTCCATATGAGAGATCTCTTTTCTCATTCTGTGCATGTATGCCCACTTTATATCAGGATCTCCATATTTATATTTCTGTTGTCCTGATTTCTTGTAGAAGGAGAAAGCAATTAGGATTTTTCTTTCCAGATGATGATTTAGCTCTTACTTCACCAACAGTCCTGAAGTAGACCTGTACAGTATTTGGATGAATACTGTAAAGTTTGATATTAAAATGTGTCCAGATTTGCATCATGAACAATGGGTATCATGAATATAGACTTTTGCTTAGAGACTGACAGCTTAAAGATGCTGCGGTTCTTCAATTGACAACTTCATTTATTTTAAAAAATAAAATTAAAACTACAGGAGTTCATTGTATAAATTAGGTTTTTACTACTGTGGCTAGGTTGTTTCTGGTGTGATTGCTTCAGACAAAGCCATTAGAAATTTTGCAGAATTACAAAATAATTTTCTTTTTATCGTGATAAGAAAATCTGTGTTCTATAACATATTTTCAAATACTTTTGACTCTCTTTTATGGTGAATTTAAATAATTGTCTGCACTTCACTTTATTCTCTTCCTGTGCTTCATTCTGAGTTGCACGATGCACTGATCTGACATTCATGCTGTTTCTGCTGCCTCGTACAATCTTTGTTAGGAGACAGCATGGTTTGAGTTTGTACACAGACCTTAGGCAGAATGAATATGTTAATAAGCTCCAACCTCAGGTTGCACACTCAAATTACTATCAATTGTGCATGTAATTTTTCCAGGCTATTTGCTCTGAAAATAAGTACTAAATTACGCATTCAGTGCACTGTCATGTAGGAGCACAAAAGAGGACATTTCTCAAATATTACCAAATGAGAATATTTGTGTGTGCAAATATGACACAATTCAATTATTTGATGTGCCTACTTTAGCAATTTGGAAACAGGAAGACAAAAAACTTATCATATTGGAGGTGAGAATAAAATGCTTAAGGGTACGCAACTGAGCCCACAAACTAGAGTGGATGTATGTATTTCAGTTATCTGGCACTAGCCATCAGCAGGTACTTTCAAATCCTTTAGTCTGAATAGACTCCTGAATAACAGTGTAAAACAATTAGAAAAACATTATTATGAGCAGCCCTGTTGCTGCTTATTCCCTTGTCAAAGGCTGTTTGCAAACTCAGGCAGATTTACTAGGAGAATACGCTTTGATCACAGTTCTAAGATTAACACTGAAGAAAGTTCAAACCTGTCCACACAGGAGACCATATGCAGGCAACATATCTATTCTGTTGGTTTGGGTCTCCTCTTTCATGACTTTGGATTCCTTATTCACTTGTTTAAATGTGTCAGTTCTTTTTTCTGGAGTAGCAGGTATGGCGGTAAAACAAACTGGCATGTGGCAGGAATACTGGGTGTACTTG
The DNA here is from genome assembly GCA_013396775.1 of Cephalopterus ornatus. Lineage (NCBI taxonomy): Eukaryota > Metazoa > Chordata > Aves > Passeriformes > Cotingidae > Cephalopterus > Cephalopterus ornatus. Next base: position 3,190 of record VZRE01007700.1, on the reverse strand, counting down.
GTAGGGTGTGTTTTAAACAATTTATGACCCACGCACATTCTCTAAGTTAGTAGCTCTACATATTGTTAACACTGTAGCTGCCAACCCTGTATGCTCTGTCTCATGTACTCCCAGGCATATTCTAATACCTTCAGTACTGTTCTGAGACATTGAAAATTTCCAAGCTGTAAAGAAGCTGTCCTAAAGTAAATCACATGGACGATCAATGAAAAGCAACCATGTAAGTATATGTATATATACACACACACACACACACACACACACACACACACATATATATATGTGTGTGTGTGTGAATCCTACAGCTTTAGACCAATGGGAAACACATGAGGGAGGTATTAAAAAGCCTTTGCATGGAACAAACAGAGCTATGGGAGAAAGAATGACAGCTTTGAAACCAATTGGATAAACTTAGAAGAAGGGAAACATAATTTTGGATCCTCCTAGTGCAAACTTGTTCCAAAAGCTAACTTCTAGAAACAGACAACAGCTCCAGATCCACACTGAATAGACTGATATGATTTGAAATAATGAAGTTACAGATGAAAATAACTTCTAAATTCATGTTGAAAGAGTTTACCACTGAAGGTCTTTGAATATTGGTCTTTAATATAAAGCTAAGCATTTCTTGCTGGCCATCTAAGACACTCCTTGATAACACTGGTTTCCCAAGTTCAAAATCTTTTCTCAGCAATGGATGAATTGCCCTGGGCTGTGGTTGCAGCTGTGTCCCCAGATCAGTATTGCTAGTACAAGTCAGGAGTAGACATTTGCACTATGATATTGATGTTCTATGGCAATGGTTCTTGGGCTGGTGAAATATGACTAAACAAGGGAATTTCTCTAGTTCGTGAAAGATGGCACCGGTCTGAAATAGACCACAGGCTGTACAAAGGTCTCAAGTAAAGGATACAAAGTTGCTACATTGAATTGCAAGATATGCAAGTGTGATACCCTGTAATGAGTTAAGCCTCAATAAATACCATTCAGTCATCAGAATACGTGGTGTGAAAATGGTCAGGTTGACCCTGTCTGCTCTAGGTGTTTTGGTGTATGCAGAGGACAGCTGAGATTCTGTGACTCTGTAGGCAAGGTTTGTTCATAATCCAATCAACCCTGAAAGCAGTATACAACTTCAGGACCTTTGCCTCTTATCGTGTAATTATAATTTCATCCATTCTTCCTCTTAATGTGGTGGTAAAAACAAAGAGTTGTTATATTTTGAAAGCTGCAAGGACTAAAGTTTGAATATCCGCAGTTAAAAAATATATCTACATTTGTTAAAGTCAGATAGGGTTTTTCATGGCTCAAAGAAAAGGGGAATTTTACCCATACCTTAGGAAAGTCTTCTAAATGAGTTTGTGTAGAAAGCCAAGAGGGATTTGAAACTTCCACTTTTTGCTGGGACTTCCAGTTCCAATCTGAGGATGGGAAGTAAGAGCTGCTCGCTGAAACAAGCATCTACAAGAGACAACATGGAGCTGAGCTTGCTAAAAATTGCTCTCAATTAAGACATACTCAATTATATTTAACCACAGCCAGAGTAATTCTGCCTGAATTTTATCTTTAAAAATTACCTTTAAAACTGATTTTCTCTAAATTTAGTTTATTGTGTATTTCCTATTTCACACACCCGGGTTATGGGAAGCAGGATCTATGCTAGAGTTTCTGAGAACAGCAGTTACTGTCAGGAATTTGAAACGTAGGACATGAGTGGTATAGCAGTTTCAAATTACCAAGACAAGAGTTGTGGATTTTTTGATCTTGTAAGCAGTGTTACATTTTCAAGCAGAGTAAAATCAAATATTTCTCTGCCCCTAAATATTCACAGTATTTTTCAAAAAATGTCTGACATTTATTTTAGGTGATCATTTGAAACCTGTAGGTTAAAGATATGGAATTAAACTGTAGTATGTTACATGTCAATCACCAGTTGACTTTTACAGGAAACTGAGGGTTAGCTAAATGAATGCTACAAGGAATAATATTTAATTGTCATTTAGAAGTAGGAGCATGAGAGAAAGACCTACCTTGCAGCCTCTAGAGGTTTTGAACACTGGCTGCCTGCAGAGAAGCATTCACTTAGACTGAAGTAAACTTGAGGACACTTACCCAGTAAGAAATATTCTCATTCTTTTTTCCCTGAAAACTATACTTAATCTCATTTATTACTAAAAAAAAATTTGCCCACCTTCATAATATGTAAGCATCCTGATTGTCTGAACACAACAATTTGACTTAGAAACTGACAGGCCAGATACAAACAAACCTTTATAGGGCTATGAATAAAAATTTTCCCATGGTTGTGGCTACTACACCTTAGGTTTAAGTAAAATGAAAAAGTGCATACACTGAAAATAGCTCTTTTATTATACTTAAATCATCACCTCTTTTTTAAAAACCAGACATACCCACTTCTATCTTCATACTCTATATCTGGCTCATTTGAAAGGGTTAAGGCAGCAAGCACTCACAGGATGTTCATAGAAGAAGGATTAAACAAACTTGTAGTGCCTGTGCTCTCACTTCCAGCTCTGCTGGAACACATAGCCCTGTGCATCCCTCCATATTCCTCCAAATATTTCACAATGAAGTGTTAGAATAAACAAATGCATGTGAACTTCTGGCTGTTTTAATAATACAAAGGAAACCACTCTGGGTGAAATTTTCAGTCTATAAACAGCTATCCATGTTAGGATACATTAATGAGGATCTAGATAGAATGAGTTTTGTGTGACATATCTATAATTTTCTCTGGGGCTCTCACTGAGAATTACGAGACTATGATGGCAAATCTCTTCAAATTTTGTAGCCAGCAATTTGATGAAGAATGACATCATGGACAGAAATACTAATATGTATCATGGAATCATAGAATGGTTTAGGTTGGAAGGGACCTTAAAGATTAGCTAGTTCCAAACTCTTTCCTGTGGGCAGGGACATCTTTCACAAGACCAGGTTGCTCAGAGCTCCATCCAGCCTGGGCTTAAACACTTCGAGGGATGGGGCACCCATAACTTCTCTGGGCAGCCTGTTGCAGTGCCTCATGACCCTCACAGTACAGAATTTTTGCCCAATATCTAACGTTACCTACTCTCTTTCAGTTTGAAGCAATTTCCCTTTGTCCTGTCACTATGTGGTCCCTGAAACTACATGGTTCTATCTTTCTTGTAGGCTCCTTTCAGGTACT
>VZRE01007699.1:0-95318 GCA_013396775.1 Cephalopterus ornatus | reverse complement strand
GGCCCGGAGCCCCGCCTGGGCCCTGGGCCCCCGCTGTCAGCGCCCCCCACCCGTCCTCCACAAGGTGGGACCCTACACCACGCGTGGGGGAGAGCGAAAGAGCCCCTCCGGGCGAGGAACGAGACCCCCACCTCCCCGGAGGCCGAGCGAGGTCTGTGGCAGCCTCATCCCGAGTTCTGCTTCCCGCTGCACCAGCACCTCAGCAAAAAGCTCTAATGTTCTGATGTTCCCTGGAGGGCTGCTTGGACAGTTCACTGCAGAGGAGGCTTTTCTGCACTTGGGTGCTTACAGGTGTTCTTTTCTTTTCCAACAGAATTACTGCCATGGCAACTCAAGTGCTGGGACAGTCTGGTGGGAACAGCCTCTTTCCTGGCAGTACTAGTATTGGCATGGCATTGTCCAATGACATGTATGACTTACAGGACCTTTCTAAAGCTGAGCTGGCAGCTCCTCAGCTTATTATGTTGGCAAATGTGGCCTTAACAGGAGAAGTTAATGGCAACTGCTGTGATTACCTGGTTGGAGAAGAGAGACAGATGGCAGAACTGACAACGGTGGGGGACAGCAACTTCTCAGATAGTGATGGAGATGGTATGGAAGATACCCAGGCTGCGGAGAGTGACCGTGAGGCACCTGAAAGTGTGGAATTAAGCTCTCTTGAGGTTCCTAGTGTGGAAAGCCAAGGTCCACCTGCTTGTTCCCCTCCTAAGACACCCAGTGTGGACAAAGATGTGTCATTGGAAGCACCGGGTACTCCAGAAAGCACAGAGGACAAGTGTAAGAGCTTGAAGAGCAAGCCATTCCGTTGTAAGCCTTGCCAATATGAGGCAGAATCTGAAGAGGAGTTTGTGCATCATATCAGGGTGCACAGTGCTAAGAAATTCTTTGTGGAAGAAAATGCAGAAAAGCAGGCACAGGTGAAAGAGTCTGATTCTTGCACTGCAGAAGAGGTGGATTTCTCTAAGGGCCCAATCCGTTGTGATCGCTGTGGCTATAACACTAACAGATATGATCACTATCTGGCTCACTTGAAGCACCACAACAAAGCAGGGGAAAATGAGAGAGTCTACAAGTGTACCATATGCACTTACACTACTGTCAGTGAATATCACTGGAAGAAACACCTAAGAAATCATTTTCCCAGGAAAGTGTATACCTGCTCAGAGTGCTCCTATTTTTCAGATAGGAAGAACAATTATATTCAGCATATTCGGACTCACACAGGTAAGTCTTTAATCTTTTTTTGACCAAAATGCAGTAAGACTACTGAGAAATCTGTGATGAATGAAGCAAGCAGAGTCTTCTGTTTGCAAAGTTCGTTCCACCCTGATAAAGATAAAGCTTTGTGCTCTCTCGGTGCTACCAGGTTACAGACTTGTGGAATTTGGTTTGAGCTCCAGTCTGCAGTACTAGAGGACTGAGGAAATGTCAGGTATCCAAGAGGAGATAAAGAGCATCCTCATAATTTAGTAATTATGAGCCAGTTTTTTGAAGAGGGCATGACGAAGTGTGCCTGTGATGATTGCCAGGGTCTGCAACACCAAAACTGATGTACTCTAAAATCAAAGCAAGCTGGTTGACAGAAGGTGCCTAAATCCTATAGGTAATTTTGGGAATGGTACTTTCAGACTGAGCTGAAACTTGACTATGGTGTAATTACAGAGAAGAAAGATCTGATACATATGCAGAGGAGTCCTTCAGAATCTACAAAGTTCGAAGAAGATTAGTGAATTAATTAATTTTAATGTACAGGGGCTTCATTTTTTCTAGGGCCTGCATCACTGCAGTAGCCAGAAGTAGACACATACTTCTATTGCCCTATAGGAAGCCTACGAGGGAGTCTTTGGCCTGGTTTCCTGACTTACCATAACCTTGATTTGTAATCATAAGGAAGAGTGTGAGGCCCCCTTTTTTTTTTCTGGTTTATACCAAGTGGAATCAGAGGACCTTCACTGTGTTGCTGTCCTGTGAGCTGGGACTGCAGGTGACTTAGGAAATACCTTGCTTTGCATCAGGGAGCCTCACCTGCCTCTCGCATGGGGAGTCCTGAAGCATAACAAAACTTCTTTCTAGAAGGGGACATCATGGCCATCTCACCTCTTTGGGCCATGAAATGCTTTGCTTCCTGATCCCTTTTGTGGAAGTGAGAGAGCAGTTCAGACCTTCGTTGCAACTTCTTAGAAGCTTTTATTTCCACCATGTCAGGCCTTTTCTGAGGAGAGAACAGACTTGCTAGCCATGCTCCAGCGTGCTGACCTGACTTGGGTCCCCTTTATTGTAGATTGTGCCGGCTGAGCAAAACACTGGGGAATTTCTCCTTTAAAATCATGTTTTGTTACAGCAGTGACAGGAATGGTTTGGAGGCTTTGGTTTAGTTGTTTGCAGCTATCTGGAAGGCGTGAGCACTCCAGAGGCCTTGGGGCTGAGCTTGAGCTTAAGTGTGCAGAAGTTTGTGTTCCTCAGCTCGCTTTAGTATCTGCTTTGTCGGGGCTGGGAGGGTCTGCTGGGATTTTTAGTACTTTAAGACATATTATTCTCTTAACAGTAGTTGCGTGATGTTGTTCAGATAGCATCATCTTAAAAATCAGTCCTGTATAAGTATTTTTTTTCCTAAACAAATAGACAAAGATTATGGTGAGAGGTGTTAGCAAAATGGTGTGGTTTATTCTGCAGTTCATTTTCTTTGCCTGTATTCTAGGAGGTAGCAGGAAAGAGATCAGGTAAAAATGGCGAAATAATAGGAGAAAAACTAAATGAATCATGTGGGGAACTCATGGCCATGTGTGAGGCAATGCTGGGTTCCTGTCTGGTTTACATTTGTCTCAACTTTAAATTCATCCCGGCTTGTGTTTGTACATGACATTAGGTCCCCTCTTCTGATCTCTGAAAGCATTTGTTGAGTTTTACAGGAACTAACATGTTGAGTTTTACAGGAACATGAAAGCATGTTTGCTGAGGAAGTGTTCTGTTATCACTTCATTTGACCAATTTACCAGTGAACTGTATTAAAAATTTTAAAAAATCCAGATCTTTGTATCTCCTTCAAAAACAGGGATGCAGTCAAGGTTTCTGGTTCTTTGGTTTGCCATGTCTTTTTATTATTTTAATTAAGATGAAATGAACTACCCTGGTAGATGTTTCTTTGCTACTTCATAACTACATGGTTAAGGTCTTTCAGACAGTTCTCACTTGCTAAAAAGCTTTCAGATATGTTAGTAGAATGATTTAGCAATGTGCCCTGTTCCCAGCAACATTGATTTTGTGGGGGAGAGTGTTAAAACTAAAGGAAAGAGTATTAGAAGAATGAATGAGGTCATGACAGGTATATTCATAAACCAAGCTAAAAGTTTTTGCTGATGTTAATGTGTAATAGATTGCCTTAAAAAACCCAAACAAAACCACAGTGCATAAAAAACCCCCCAAACCACCCCTACCCCAAAAAACCTGAAAAAATGCATACAGATATTTTGTAGGCAAAAGTATTTACAGACTGTTCTCATAACAATACAGAATTTAATAAAAACTGTCTGAATGATACTAAAATAGCCTTGGATTATAGTTTTTATTTAAAACTTAAGAAAAATATTTATTGGGAAAAAACGAATGGGATCCATACATAATTTTCTTCCTATTTTATGGGTTCAGAATGTTAAAGAAGAGAGTTGGCATTGGTTGTTTTTTTGGTTTCCTGATTGCTAAGAAGTTAAATAATTTTGAATAAATACTTATCTTTCTCTCCTATTTTTTGTACTTCACCAGACTTTTTTTGTGTGGGAAAATGCCCTCTTGCAGATAATTGGATTCTGCTGTGTTAGAGCCATACGGTTTTCTGAAACACTGACTGTACAGAGCAGAGTTTCACAGGATCAAATGCTCTGCCTTTGCTGCTGGAGAAAGGCAGTCTCAGTTTTCTCCCCGTGTCCTAGGACTGGTTAATTCAGCTCACTAAAATGGCAGCAGTTCTCCCTTTCTCTTCCTCAGGTTCGTTTTCTGTTGGTTACTGAACTCAATCGACTTAATAAGGACACATGGAAATGCCAGAGCACATGGCCAGGAGCAGGGGAGGGGGCTGTATGCTAGTACCTTCAGTGATTGGGAAAAATTCCTGTCCTCTTCGAGTTTGGGGACCACGGGAAGGCAGGCAGAGGTTATCTGCTTGCCTGTTGCTTGCATCTGTGTTGAAAAGCAGGTGTCCATGAACCCACCCTGTACTGGAAGATAGCTTGCAGCTTGTGACAGTGCTTGTGTGGCAGGCTGCTGACAAATGTGGGGGACCTTGGGCAAAGGGATGTTTCAAGGACTTCATAGATGGTCATAAGCTTGTCACTTGGGAAAGCTACATCTGGAAGAGCCTGTCTGCTGCCCAGGAGTGGGTGGTGGAGGTGTTCAGGGCAATCCCTCTGCTGTTTGGGCAGAAAGTACTCCTTGCGTCAGGGATAGACCTATCTGGGCTCGTTTGTGCTTGTTAGACCTTTTAGACCAAGTTTTGACTTGATTTACCTGCTGCTGATCCTGGAGCTGTACTATGTGCAAGACAGTGCAGCATTGTTCTCTTCCTTTTTCTCCTGTTTTACTTGTTAGAAGCAATTTCTAGAAAACTTCATTCAAAGTAATCTGCTGGGCTCTATGAATAAGACATCTGCTTCAGGCAGTCGCACCTAATTGCAGTGTTCTGCATGTAGCTTTAGACTGTTTTATGGGGTTTTTTGTTGTTATGGTTTTTTTTACATTTTGGTTGTCATAGGGATCTTTCTTGCTTGGCACTGTGTTGGAAGTTTGATGGAAGCAGTTTCATTTCAAGCAGGCAGAAGTTCCAATGGCATTGTAAAAAAGGCTTTATAAAGAGATCCTTGAGGAATAGATTTGAAGCAGATAGCTCGGTTTGCAAGCTGCAGTTTGAGATGGAGATTGAGCTCGAGGTGGGAGCCCACAGAGCCAACCCTTTACTGGTGAGGCCAGCCAAGTGAATAGACACTGAGAGACACAGCAGGAGCCATGAACTGCCAACCTTTTGGATAACAAAGGACACGAAAACAGATCATTCCACTGAGGTGAATGGGCATGGAAAGACTCAACAGGAGCAGAAGACCTGGGAGGAAGACTTGCACACAGGTAGATTGTGAGGGTATAAAAGCCCAGAGATTCCATTATTGGGGGTCCTTCTTGGAGGCACCACCTTGGACTGTTGCTGTGTCACTGCTGAGACATCTGAGACTCTCCTATGGGAAACCTGGGATCGGACCAGTAAAGAAACCTGGTTTGATTGTGAGAACAGAGTGTGTGTGGAGCCAAATGGGGCATCCATCGGCTCACTGGATCTGCCTGCTGTGAAGGGCCTTCGGTCCCAGCAGTCTGGCCTTAGGAGTGTGACTGCCAGAGAGTCTCCTGAATGGTCAGATTGGATAGTTTCCTCAACAAGAGGATCTTAAACTTGTTCACTGATGTCAGTCTGCCTCTTCATTTGCATAAAATTAAGTGCATTCTTAAGCTTTTGCTAGTTTGGGGCTTTTTCTGTAAGTATCTTCTGGAGAAGTTTTTTTTGATGGCTTGTTTGCGTGTAATGAATGAGCTTGTAAAATTACAATACAAATTCTATGGGGAATAGTATTTTATAAAACAACCTTTACAATGTAGTCATGCATTTAATTCTCAAGTGGGAATAACACATTTTAAATTAGTTGTGTTCATCGTACTTGAATCTAGTATGTTTTGTTGCTGTGCCCTATGTAAAAAAGGGTATGGAAGTAAAAGCCTTTTCCACATTCCTAATGCTGTAGTTAACTTTACAGAAGTGAAATTTCAGGTATGGAAAGAAGACATGACTGAATATTGCAGGATCTTTGGCCTTGTATTTTCTAATTGTAAGGAGTCATTTAAAAACAAACCCATTTCTTTATAACAAAAGGACTACCCCTCCCTTATACGTGACTTAATCTCATTGTGTGTATTGCACCAGTCTCCTACCTTGTTTTAATTGGAAAGGAAGGGGAGTTGTTGTTAGGGTGAATTTACCTTTAAACTGCTGATTTAATCAAGAACGATAGTCTAAATGTTTGATGGGAGAAGAAATATGAGATTAATCTGCATTACAAAGACCTCTTCTGCTGCTGTTTTGGCACAGGCCAGCAGTGGAGCCTCACATCACATACTGGCAGATGCAGGTCTATTGCTGCTGCAGATAGAGCTATACCTCTGTAATCGAGCAGAGTTTGTGTGCAGGGCTTTTGCTGATGTCCGTCCGGGTCTGCATGATTTGTAGAGCACCTTGGTTATATGCTTCATATGTAGCAACTTTAGCAAGATGCTGTAGTGTAATTCTGCCTATGACTTGAATAAATATTACAACCAAGTAACTTCTTTTTCCCTTTTCAGCCTCCCTCCTCTCTTCTTGTTGAGAGTGTCCACCTGAGACTGAAGAGTGTTTTTATAACTTCTAGTGGAGATGAGGCCACCTAGATCTCTGGGCTGTAGTTGTAGTTTGGGCCCTGTTACTTATCTGGACCTGCCTAACTGATGTTAATTATAAAACTGTCTGCCTTTGTTTGGAGCTTGTCTTCACTTGAAAAGGATTTTCAAGTATCATTGTACTGATATAATTTTTAGCTACAATTACAAGCTAATTCTCTCCTGTGGAGATATAATTTATGACAGGTTGGTTTGCATTAGTTCTCCAAAACCAATAACTCTTCAAGCAGATGGTTTTGAGTCTTCAAAATAAATGTTGCTGCTACACTTTTGGTAGCTTTTGCTAGCAGCATAGTTCCACTGAGCAGGGCATCATGGTTTTCCATGGTGCAAGCTAGTTTCACTCTGCCAGTAAAACTTTGAGAGTAGAGACCTGGTCTCTATTTGCGCATGTGTTTTGGGACATGCACGTCCGTGCTGAACGGATGGTTATGCTCCATCTTAATCCAAATTAAACACTGAGGTTACGGGTAAGGTGTTATGTGAAGCAAGAACATACCTGGTTTCTTACAGGATCTGTATCTTTTGTGCATCTTCTGCATGCTGGAAAAAAATGCTGTAGGAAAGTCAGATCTAGTAACTTAAGGCTTCTTAAAGGTATCTGTCCTCATCACCCTTTGCCCAAGGTCACTGTCAACCCCAGGTGGACATTAGGATGTGCCTCTCTCATATTCTGCCCTTTTATTATCCTCATTCATAGGGCTTGACACGTTGTGCTGGTCCAGCTCGGGCATACGGTTCTCACTGTGTCCCTTTGCTGAGAGAAAACGTGCCCTCCAATAAAACTTCAGGGTCTGTGACAGCCTCACCTGTGTGGCTTGGTAAGCAGGTTTGTGAATCTGCTGTGTTTCAGTAACTAATTTGCTATTTGTTTTTGCAGGAGAGCGACCCTATCAATGTGCTATGTGTCCCTACTCCAGCTCTCAGAAGACCCATTTAACGAGGCACATGCGCACCCACTCAGGTTGGTAAGGTGTGGCAGCAGTGGGACTGAGGAAAAAGGGGTGGTGCACAGTATCACAACATGGTTGAAGTTGGAAAGGACCTCTGGAGGTCACCTGATTCACCTAGAGCAGGATGCCCAGTGAGATGCCATCTCATTCAGTACAGCCCGAGTTTTAGCTCCTCTTAATGGGGAAGGTTGTCTCTACTTGCAACGGAAATGCTAAATCATTAATGAAAGTGATAATGTGAATATATCTTTTTCTTTCCCTTTTACGTTCCAAGATGTATTCTGAGGTTCATAGGGCTGCTCTAGTAGTCCTAGTAATCTAGTAATAAATACAGCATTGTGATGATATAGGAACAAATTCTTGTCTTCTGTCTGCTGCCATAGCTGAGTTCAAATCAGTGAAGCTGGGAAAAATCTTAGAAGCTGAGAGTCTTCTCTGTGATGTCTGGGATTTCATCTCATCCAGGGGTTCTGAGGGTGATGCAACTTAGTGTCTGCTTATGTCAAGGAGATACAGAGGAGAAAAACCAAACTCAGAGGTTGTTCACAAGTGACTCAGTTTTTTTGCACTAAAAGCCAAATTAGCAATTTTCACTAGCCTTTATTTCCCATTACTGATGCTGTTACAAACATCTGTTCTAGTTCTCTTGCAGCATTTTTGTGAGCTGTAACACCATAGACACAAACACAGTTGTTCTTTATGACTTGCCAAGGGAGTTCAGGTAGATCTCAGCCTGTGGTTTTGGTTTGCTGAAATGTGAATTGACCAGACCTAGGTGAATTCCTAATGCTATCAAACAGGAGTGAAGATCTCCTGAACAGTAATTGTTTCAATTTCAGTAGATGTGAATTAATTGAAACCAGGATGCAGGCAATTTTAGCTGCAGTGGAGGGGGGGGCTTGGAGCCATTAAAAATAGCCAACTTTGAAATGACATGTCAGTGTTTTGGTTTGAGAATTTTGTGAATGCAGTATTCTGCTTCCAGAAACAAAAACCATTTTTGACTGAAACTGGTTCAGCCAAACCAAATTTGCAAACAATTTGGTCAATACAGAACCTTCATTTCGTGAACATATTACTCTCCCCTTGTTCTGTGCAAGAAGTCTCAAATCTGAAGGAGATGAGGAGTGGGATCTGCCTGTGACCCTTGCCTCAAAGGTCTAGTAGGGATGGGATGACTTTTGCAATCAGGGATGTTGTATTACTAGCTCTTCTAAATTCCGTTGCATGTTTTGCTGCATTGCCCAGGCAGCTAAACCTTTTCTGTGGCAATTTCTGGACTCCTGCAGTTCACAGGCTGGCCTTTTAAGGCCAGCTGGTGCCATAGCTTTCTTCCTATGTCAGACAGCAAATGACAGTGGTTTAGAGCCTAATTCACAGCTGTTTTTTTAGCCATGTTGGTACATGTCCTTTTCAGTTGTGCAATAAACCCTCTGGATTTAGAGGTGATGGACAAAGTCTTCACACACTGTCTTTGAACTACCTTTGAACTTCCTCTGAGTACTCTGTGTACTTAGAGCAGCTTCTTCATGTGTATGTAAGAGACAGCTGTTTTTGTCCTCACTGTATGTAACACAGAACTGTGCCTTGAAGTGTAGGTGGTAAGGCTCTGTACTTGGATGCAGGATGAGCAATAAGCACATCAAGCTTAAACTTGTGGAAAATATCACCAGGAAGTGAGGGGAAAAAGGAATGATGCTAAGTGGAGAGGGAGGGAAACAAACTAGCTCCTATTTAAATAATAAAGGGATGCTGCAGGTAGACATGAAGTGATCTGGACTCTTGAACAAGTGTCCCCATCCTTCCTGCCAGGGAGGCAGTACAGCCTTTTCTAGAGGTTTTTGAGGGTGTTGCACATCAGCCATGTGGTTAACACACTAACAGGCACCACATCTTCACTGCAGGCTGTCTGGTCTCCTCAGTCATGCTCTGGAGGACCAGCTTGAGTATCGGCAGTGCCAGGGCAGCGGGTTGCAGGGGTGGGAGAAGCACTGTTGTACCATGAGCAGAAGGGACTGGACTGGATTTTCACCTTATTGAAGAAGTGGCAGGCATGAGTTCTGCGGGTCAGTTTTGAGATGGTGGTTCAGAGCTCAGGAGCATCCCAAATTCCTCAGCTGAATTCGCATATGCTCTCAGACTGTTTCTGGACTTGAATTGTTGCACTAGGAGTGTTTTTCCTATTTGCTTTGATGTGTAAGTAGAAAGCCACTTCTGCTTCAGCAGCATGCACTAAGCAGAACACTTCTACAAGAGTTGTTGCACAACTGTAAATGCAGATTTCAGTAGTAAGATGATGTCTTTGGTCTGCATTTCGTTGGCTTGCTAAGAGTAGCCTGCAGGCATTGCATCATGTGTTTGAGACACCAAAACAGTGAACTGAACTTTTTCAGAGGTAAAGATCATCTGGGCACCCCTTTCATGTACTTAGGTTTTTGCTAGCTTCTTTTCCTGCATTTCCTTTTCAATGCAAACATGAAATATGCTAAATCTGTGTAAAGTTGGACTTTTTTGAAACGTTTGTGTGAAACTGCTATTCATCAAATGTTACATTTCCATTTTTCTACAATGCATTCAATGGACCAGTTGGGTATGGATTCCATTTGCTAATATTACTGTAGAGAGATCTCTGCCGGTATGTATGCCTAGCCAGAACCTGTGACGTTGTTACTGCTTGTTTGGTTTTGGATCCCCTTCCTCCCAACCCTCACCCCTTCTTCCTTTTCTTGTATTTTGTTCTTAGTGTCCTGTGAATGTGTTTGTGACTTGTGGATTTCTTACGTTGACTTCGCTTAATTTTAAAGGCGCATGGATATTTTTTTTTTAATCCTTTTTGAGTTTCATATTTCTTTATCTGTATTAGTGGGAAGTGAATGCTCCCCAACCCCCATACTTAATAATCACCATCATTCCCTTCCGTTCTTCCTTCCCTAGGTGAGAAGCCATTCAAATGTGATCAGTGCAGCTATGTGGCCTCAAACCAGCATGAAGTAACTCGTCATGCAAGGCAAGTTCACAATGGGCCAAAGCCTCTGATTTGCCCGCACTGTAACTACAAAACGGCTGACCGCAGCAATTTCAAAAAGCACGTTGAGCTCCACGTCAATCCGCGCCAGTTCCTCTGTCCTGTTTGTGATTATGCAGCGTCTAAAAAATGTAACCTGCAGTATCACATCAAATCCAGGCATCCCGATTGTGCTGACATCACCATGGATGTTTCGAAGGTGAAGCTACGGACTAAAAAGAGTGAAGCTGACTTTTCTGAGAGCGCTAATGACAAAGTGGAGAAGGAAGCAACAAAAGGGGATGCAGCTGCAAAGAAAAGTGAGAAAATTGTGAAGGTGGAGAAAAAGGATAATTTGGCAAAGGAAAAGAAATCAACAAGCAATGTTTCTGCAGGCCAGATGACAACCAGAAGCCGGAAATCAACTTCAGAAAACAAGGAGATGGATATTAAAACTGAGAAAAGTACTGAGAAAACGTGTAAAACAAAGAAGGTCAAAAGAAAGGCAGAGACTGAAGCAACTTCCTCAAAGCAAGAGCCTGCAAATGATACCTCAGTAGTAACAAAGAAGAAAAAGAAAGTGGAAGCTAAACCCAGAGACTGCCAGGAAGCTCAAAAAAGTGATGTTGTACCAGAGGAGGAGCCTAAAAAGCAAACTTTTTGCCTCAAGAAAAATAGAAAAAAGAAAGCTCTGAAAATTAAGCATGGTAAAAAAAGCAGTAAAGTCGATCAGGAAAAGATCAAGGAAAAGGAGATGCCAGATGAGCATCATATCACAGAAGAAGGTGGATGCGTGAAGCCGGACACTGAGGGCAGTAACCAGAAGGAGCAAGATCCCACTGACACATTAAGCAACAGTGGTGGTTATGCTCTCAAGGGAGAGAGCACTGATCCCAAAGGAGACTGTGTCCAAGATCCAGAGCAGCTTTGTCTGCCAGTTCAGGATGCAAACACAGAAGTTGAGGTAGAGGACCAAGAAATGCCTACTGCAGCAGGAGAGAGCGAAGACACTATTGCAAAAGAGGAGGAGAGACAGGCGGACAGAGGGGAAGACGCTTGCTCTGAGGAATCTTCCCATGCAGTGTCTTCGGAAAAAAGCTTGGACGTGCTCATGGATGTGGTACCAGATCTGGCACCTGAGAAGGAGCCAGAGGAAACCTTTGTGGCAGAAACTGTGAGCAACTCAGACCTGATGGACCTGACCAAGACATGCCTGCCAGCGACAGAGCCAACAGGAGATGCTGTGCCAGCACCCGTGCCCCCAGAAGGGTGTGCACAGAGCCCTAAAGTAGCTCTGACCTTATCTCGGGATAACACAGCAGTGAATGAATCTCAGGAAATGGATGAGGATGAGGGCATCCACAGCCATGAAGGCAGTGACATAAGTGACAACATATCAGAAGGAAGCGATGACTCGGGGTTAAATGGTGCTCGCTCTGTACAAGAGGAAACAAGTCCAAAGACGTCACAAGGCGCTCCAGACACCACAGTGGCCAGGGAGAACTATGTGTGCATTTTTTGTGACCGTTCATTTAAAAAGGAAGGTGAATACAGCAAGCACCTCAACCGGCACCTAGTTAATGTGTATTATCTTGAGAAGGCAGCAAAAGGGCAGGAATAGAAATAGCGGTTGTTTGGAGACTCTTCTTTTGTAAGATCTTACACAGCTTATGTACAGATATTGTAGATTTTTTTTTTTAAGCACGGTTTCCTTTAGTGTCTGCATTGGGGTTTTTTTTGTTTTTGTTTTTTTTAAAGTTGAAAATATTTTTGACAACTTCGTGTGTAATGGTGAACTCAATAACTATTGGATCTCTTGATTAGAGAAGGCGGGTAGGGTGTATGAGGTTGTGTCCTGTAAAGTCAGTGTAGGTTTCTAGTCTATTAGCATATGCAGTTCTTTTATAAACTGAGTATTAGGAACAAGACTGGAGCTAGCAATACACAAGTTGGATGTTTATAGAGCCAACTGGCATTAGTTGTTTTTTGTTCTAGCAGCCAACTCTCTGTCCACTCTTCCCTTCCCCTGTTTTTTTAGCTCTTTTCGATGTGTCTTGATGTTCAAAGTGTTAAACTACTTGATGGTTTTTCTACCAGGAATATAGCTTCTATTACGTAAAGAGCACTTTGTAAAAGAAATCAAAGTTGGCTAGTGATGAACATAACCGTTTAAGCTAATTACAATTATGAACATACATTTCAGATCCCCTAAGCATGAATGATGAGCCAAAATTTGAGAGTAGTCCTTCCAACTTTTGATTGGAGAACCTCTGTCTTGATTAATATCTTAATCACTGATATGTAATTGGCTTTGTTGTGGGGGAGCAAGTTTGTTATTTTTACTTTCTGCCTTTTTTTTTTTTGATTGTGCTTTAAGGGCTTAAAAATGTTGCACATTGTTTTTGATTTTTACCTATGCAGTTTAATCCTTTAGGAATAGTGCTTGTGCAGAACACGTACACTTTATATATGCATGTTTGGTTTTGTATGTAAGTTTTTTTTTATTTGGAAACATTCAGACTTGTTGCTTACCATGGGACAGTTTTCTGTGGCAGTTTTCTGTGATGCTTCTTACTGCAGATTTTTATTATTTTCCTGGGTTGTGATTAGTCATGCATGAAGTTGCTGAAATTATGATCTGCTTGGCTATATATTTTTAACTGGCTTTAAAATTTTATAGTCCTCGAGCAAAAGGATACCAATGCAATTTCAAAACACTTTTTTATGGGATTTATTCTATCATGGAAATTCCACTTCTGATAATTTGAATATACATACAGAGTAATAAATTCTGATTAATAATTTGGACAGGAAAATAATCACTCTTGGTGGAAACAGTTTGCACATTCTGCAAATCCAGATGATTATTTTTTTTCCTCTTCGCTATTAATTTCTGTGGTGGACAGCAGTCAAACATCCTGAGCTTAAAAAAACCAAAATAGTAGCAGTGATACAGTCTATCATTTCATACACAGAAAAACCCCATCAAACAAATACAGATAAATCAACTGGTAAGCAACAAACCTGGCATTAAAAAACTAGGGATTTCTGCTCCTTATTCATTCAAGTTGCATTTAATAAAATCATCCTCCTGCTTCCGTGCAGGGAGAAACATGTAAGTGATCAGATTGTCATCTCAGGTCAATATGTCATACTGGGAGTTTTTAAGTCGAAACAGATTTCATTTCTAGCACACACACACAAGAGAGATTGCATCCTTACTGCTTGTAGCCAACCTGTGGTAAAGTGTAAACAAAATCCAAACCAGCAGGGAAGAAGCAAAGCCCTCCAGGTCTCATCTGTGCATTCTTCCAATGGTCATTAGCTGCCTTTCCAGGGGTAGCAGTTGGGCAGCTTCTCTGATTGTCAGCTCCAAAAAAGCATATTTGGAGGTGGGTATTACTTGGAGAGTGGAGTTGTAGAGCTCAGACAGCATTTGTCAGAGCACTTTGTAGCAAATAACTCTCAGTGTTTAAGTTCTGGAATAAACCCTGTTCTTCACTGGGCGTTCCCACAGCATCTTCCCCTCCAAAGAAACCCACTGCCTTGAATGAATAGAGAGCAACAATGCTACATTGCTTCTGCTTTTGGGAGAGATTGGTAATAGGAGGCCAAAGATTTGAGAGGGAAGGCATCCCTCATGGCAGAAATAACTTGTATAGTGAGTTTTTGTTTGCATAGATAGTGTTCAATCCTTACCTTGGCTGCGACAATCATTGTCAATTCAAGATCAAGTTGCAACTATATTTATGTTAAACGCTAAGAAAATAAACCTAGTTGAATTTTTTTCCTAAACTACCAGTTGTAATAGTCTTAGATGTATTTTTTTCCTTCATAATAGTGTTTCTTTATATATAAATGTTGCCACCGTTTGTGAGCGATGTGAGTAGATGCTGGGAATTCCAGTACTGTGTAGAGGTTTTATAGCTCCCTTCATATCCTTGCGAAGAGCCTCTGCCATCTTATGAGAGACTTCAAGGACTTTAGTATGTTCAAATAAACTTGTGGACTGGCCTGCTAATTTTTTTCTGGTTTGTTTTTAAATGAAAATGTTGCTGTTGACTGACTCTAAACTCTCTCTATGAGATAAGAACAAAGGTGGTTCTCTGAAATACTGTGCTGCACATTTCTGTGAAGTGGTCAAGGTTTCAGTGCTTGATCTGACAAGAACTCTCTGAAGACAACAGTCGGCTTCTCTTTGGCAGTGTTTCTTACCACAAGATGACAAACTGAAAATAAATTATTATTAACATATTAGGAAGAAATGTTGATTCTTTATATCTGAGACCCATCAACAATGTCCTGAAATACCTAAAGTTGGTGCAGAACTGTGTTGGAATTCTCTGCAAGGTTTGGGATAATGTTACAGTAAAGAGGCAAGGATGTAATACATTATGTGTATCTAAAATGTTAAGCACTGCTAATACTGAGTATTTGAGAGGGAGTGCAGGTTAGGTAGCCCACCATATGTGGTGGTCTTACATTGCTGTATCTCCCTTTAAACAGTGCTTTTTTTTTTCCCTTGGTCTTTTTCAATATTCTTAAATTATTTTGTGTTGGTTTTGCCAATGCTAGAGTTTTTGTGTTTTTTGGCAATAGTATCTTCGTGAGTGTTTAACCTCCAATTCATGGTTGGAAGGATTAGCACACTGATACCCCTACACTGCCAGCCTTCAGTTGAATAATGTGGTGGTTTGGGCTTTTGCTGTATGAATCTCTACACTCAAAGTAACTGCCCTGGGAAACAGTCAAGAAATGGGTAGCTAGGCACTTATAATCCGTGGTATTGTAATTGCTATTTCTGGATTTTGGTGATCTAGGCTGGAACTTAAGTCATTTAAAGAAGAAGAATGTTTAACAGCTGATGGGCCAGTTAAGATATGATAACGTCATTGATTTCAACAGATTTAATGTAGCTGAAAGGTATTAAATTCAAGGGTTTTCTTGAATGTCAGTTGTGTAGATAAGTGGCGCGCATACGATATTGACAGAATCCAAATAGCTAATGGAATTGTTTTATGTGTACATAAATTTTTTTCCCCTCTAAAACTACACTAGCTAACAAACTTTTGTAAGCTGGCATGGAAACATGTTTATGATGTTTAGTTGCACCATGTTTGATGCTTTTACAGTGCAATACTTGTATTCTCTGAATTAAACCAAAGGTAATTTTTTTTTCATGCTCTCTACTGTAGTGCATGACAGTCTTTTCTACGTTTGTAATAGATGTAAAACGAGCCAGATCATACATCCTGTTTTTACCTAAATCATGTATAAGAAGTCTTTTGTCCAAAATGTAGTATAAACTAAATTGCATTATATTAACCTTTACAAGTGTATTTTCCTAAGCATAGTTATGATTAAATAAACTTTATTAAGGAACCTGCAGCTTCTATCTCCCACTTATTAATGGCTATGGAAGCCGTTTGTAACCAGAGGCAGGAGCAGTGCAAGCATCATTGTCAGAACTCCTGGAGACTTCCAGCCAGACCAGGTGGATGTGGGGGAGCCAGTACAGAGATGCCAGGTTCGTGCACATGCAGACTTGGCTGCAGACGGGGACACTGGCTCCAGAAATACATTCTTTTCGCTTTTCAACGTGCTGTTTTCATTTCAGTGAGAGCGGGGCACAAGGTGAGAGTTGCATGCATACGGATGAGATTCAAATGGAATGCTGAACCTGTTTGTGATTTTGGAGGGTGGGCCCAGTGGGCATGAAAGGCAGTATTCCCTGCCACGTGAGAAGGAATGCAACTTGATGGAAGCTGAGGAATTGGAGTTTCAGAGGTAACGAGGTGGCAATATCTTCTGCATTCCAGAAGGATCTCTGGTGAAGTCTCACTTGGGGAATTAGCAGTAGATTTATAAAAATTCATGTCACCCATCATCCCTATGGCTGCAGTGCTGTCTGTATAGATACTGAAAATGTGCTGAGAGCTGTGGAGCCTGGGATAACCTGCAAGGGTGACATTTCATCTCGCTGCCAGCCTGGCTGTTTTAGAAAACCTGAGCTGGATGCTAACCTACCTTTTGGGGCTTGGTCATTCTTACCTTCTGCTAGCACAGAACAGTTCCTAAGGGATTAAGGCAAACAACATTTGATGAACTTAAGGGGACACTTGTGTATGCAGCTGCTGCAGCTTTGAACAGTTTGGGATGCTCCTAGAACATAAGAAGTGAGCTTTAGTCTTCTCTCTTACAATGTTCCCTCAAAAGCAATGCCCCACCTCCCACCCTGTGACATCTTAGTCAGTGGAAATTTGGGTTTCCCAGCTGTGAAGTTACTAGTTAAGCAGCAAAGAGCAGGGTGCACCACTACGACAGGACATAGCCTTGGGGGGCTGCAGGGTGGCAGGCGCCGTCAGTGTTCAGATAAGGGACAGGTTTGGGGTTGCTCCCTTTAGAAGTTTTGTAGGCAACATCTATGCAATTTATGGTGAGGACAGGGAACAGGAGTGATACCTGAGCCTGCCCATGGACTGCAAGGGAGATGTAAGAGCATGGCATAGAGATGGCAGGGTTTGGGTACCTGTGTGTCTCTGCCTGTACTGTGTAAGTTAATGATTTCAAACTGGATCAATAGAGGAGGTCCTGCCCTTTGTACCACCAGCCAGTGCGGCCCCCCATCCCCAGGAGGGCATTTTGGTGACAAGCTAGCTGAAACGAGAACGCAAGTGGGTTGGCAACCTGAGAAATCATTTTCCCTTAAACCTGCAGTCAGATCATCCTTATCTTTGACTAGTTCCTTGCACCCTAGCAGAAAACTTGCTAGTTTTTTCCTGATAGAAAACCAGGATAAAACCTGCTAGGCTGAAAACATGCTAAGAATCTGCTTTGTGTTGTTTTTTGACAGAACTGGGTAGCTAAGCACAAATGCATGGCTCTGCAGTACCTTGCAGGCCAGCAGGAGATCCTGCCCACACACTGAGATGCCCAAAAGGTAAGTTGGCTTGAGTGGAGGATGGCTTAGCTTCCTGATGGCTTGTATGAGGACAGAGCAAGCTTGTGGCTTAATTCAGCTGCCTTATTCAGGCCTTGCTAATGCTCTGAAGGAGCCAAACTGCTAGGTTCCTGGTTTTGGTTTGGTGGTTGTCTTTTGCTTGTTTTTAAAGCTTAGCCATGCTGACAGAAGTGGCTTTACCACTGTTCATGTACAATATAAGCTATATGTAGGAAAAGGTAAACCTAGAAGGACAGGGCAGGATCCTTCTGTCGCCCATGTTGTATTTTTAAGCTTGGTAAAATGAGTTCTCTGCATCTCCCTCCTTTGCTGGAAGCACCAAACCTGCAGCAATGCAA
The DNA here is from genome assembly GCA_013396775.1 of Cephalopterus ornatus. Taxonomy (NCBI): domain Eukaryota; kingdom Metazoa; phylum Chordata; class Aves; order Passeriformes; family Cotingidae; genus Cephalopterus; species Cephalopterus ornatus. The sequence goes on along the minus strand of VZRE01007699.1, from coordinate 77,597 downwards.
TGTTGTAGCTCCAACACCCTTGGGCTCAAGCCACGTGGCCAAACCCATCCCTTCCCCACGGGCTGGTCTGAGGAGCCTTCATGGTCTCCTTTAGCCCTATACAGGTCAGAACACTCACGATGAGGTCATCTGCAGCTGAGGCTGTGCTGGAGGTGGGGGGGACAGATGACATTTGTTGCTGGGTTTGTTTCCATCATAAACAGCCAAAGGAGAGTTGCAGCAAAAAGTTGAGTGGGAAGATGGTGACTGGGCCCTTGGTGGGGATGCCAGGGACAGGGATGTTGACAGTGCCTGCAGTTGTTGCAGAGTGCCAGGGGCTTTTCCTCTTGTTGTGCTGGGTGTCATATGCTCCTCCAGTCTTTCCAAAAGGTACTAAGCAGGCACTGAGTCTGATTGGAGCTGGCCAGAATAACCCTGATGGTTTGAGGGCTTTTTTCTTTCTTTCTTTCTTTTTGTCCTCTTCCTTGATTTGATGCTGCCTGGTAAGGCTGGACTGGGGACCTGAGGCACAGAATAATTCAAAGATGTGGCCATAGCCACACAATGGCACCCAATAGGTGACATGGGATGTTACCACCGACTCATCCCCAACAGCAGACAGTCAAGAACTCCACCTGGTGTTTCAGGAGGCTGCTAGCTGATCTGCACAGACACAACTCTCCTCTGCCAGTAGAAGAACCGCTGGGACATGTCAGTGCATTGCCAGCGCATGGGTTTCTGTTCCAGCACGTCATACTGGGCAACCCCCAACAGTTTAGCTACAATATCAGTGAAGAGAGTTGCTGCTGAGGGGTGTTTGTGGACAATTGCAAACTGTGTGGTTCAGTAGGTTCCCAGCCCAATGGGCCTCTCCTCACATTATAGGCTGTTTTGGGAGTGTTAACAGTGGGCAAAATTTCAAATTTTGTATGGGACTTGTTCAGCTTTTGCCATGAAGAGCAGCAGCCATTTTTGTAGGCTGGGAGTCCCCCACCATGAGCAGCTCTGAAAAGGGAATAGCCACTGAGTGGGAAAAGAACCTGTGGGTTTTTTTTTTTTTTGGGGGGGGGGGGGGGGCGGGTTGGGGGGGGTTTTGTTGTTTTGTTGGTTTTTTAAANGGTTTTTTTTTTTGGGGGGGGGGGGGGTGAGCTGGTGCCACATCAGATGCATGCCAAAGCAGACCAACCCACAGGCTCCCACTTGTGGCATACATCCATGCTTGTGGTGTGGCAGGGAGATGCAGCCCTTCCCTTTATGGCAAATTCAGCTTTCAGAAGGATTTAGACTATTCCCTTCCTCAAAAACTGCTGCTGCTATATTGCCCCACATGATGATATCATTGATGTACTGCAGGTATTCTGGAGCTTCACACTATTCCAGTGCAGTCTTGATTGGTCAATGGCAGATGGTAGGGCTGTGTTCCCACCCCTGGGGCAGCCAATTCCGAGTGCACTGGACACCTCTCCAAGGGAAACCAAACTGCGGCCTGCACTCAATCAAGAGATTGAGAAAAATGCATTAGCCATACCAGTTGTGGCTGTCTTTGACTCCAATTGGCACTGAAGTTCCAGCATGTCCAGAATGGCAGCACTCAGTGGCAATGTGACTTTATTTACACAAGGATAATCTACTGTTAATCTTCATTCTCCACTGGCCACATATCCCACTGGGGATATCAAAGGGTTAGGGTTGAGCAGAAGTGACTGTGGCTGCAGATGTACATGATGCTCTGATGTGGCAGCGCTTCGGCAGCCAGGTGACCAGGGGAGAAAGTCAGCTGGGTAAGCACCATCCAGGAGCCCTATGGATGCTGGACTCCACTTTAACTCCCTACAATGGTCAGATCTGGGTAGCATTTCAATATTCCCTTTCAAAGATGAACAACAGAAAATAGCTGTCCGAGGGCTGTCGTCATCCCCTTCTGCAGAAGGGACGACCGTCAGACCCAGCTTCATGGAGCAGCATCAGGTCCTCTTGGCAACCTGAGTCCTGCAGAGCTACATCTGCTGTCAGAAGGTCTGTCTGGCTGGAGGCCTCTGACATGACTGGTGCAGTGACTCTGGGACCTACTGGGGAAGATGGTGCCTTCTACTTGAGATGGTGACTTTCTGCTGAGGCCTTGTAGGTATCATACTTCAGACAAGTTTGCATTTTTGAATGTTACAAAGAAAAAAATTTAAAGGTGTCAGTGCTAATGTTTGGAAGGGAGAAAAAAGCAGTAATCTGAGAGAAACCCATGCATGTAACAAAAACACTTCTGGCTTTCTTTAAAAAAAGAAGAAAAGAAACAAAAAAGAAGCAGAATAAAAAAAGAGCAGAGAAAAATGATGAGGAATAAAGTTATACAGCTTGGACTTCTGCTCTTGTAAACCTCAGCCCCTGTGGTTAATCTGTAGTTATTTCCACTTGTAAATGCCTCTAAGGTGTGTATTCATTTATGTGCACATGGAGCTAGCCCGTGATTATTTGCAGCACATGAATCTGATATTTAAACATGTAACTGTTGCTTTTCCAAAGTGGTAAGCCTCCATCTGCTCACATTAGGAAGTTCTAATTCCAGTCAATTTTTAAGCACATTTGGAAATCAGGCCCTTGATTTAAAAAGGTATTCTGCTGTGTATTCTTACATCTTTGCTCTGATACTAAAATAGGTACATGAAATACGCTAGCATTTCAATTACAGTCAAACTGAACACTCTATAAAACCTTTAGTTTAGAATAGCCACTAAAGGAAAAATAAAAAGGCGATTGATGGACTGATTACAAAATCCTTGCAAACTACTTCTGTGCTTATCAGATTATTAGCTCTTTTTAATTAGGTCACAGAACAAATTCACTCATACTGTTAACTTGATTCATACAGGCCTGTAGATTTCAAAGTAAACCCACCAGCATATATTAACTGAAATGTGAATACTTATTTCCATGACGTTTATCATATTAGAGATTCATTGTTCACCATATTAACGAAATTAACCTTTTGGCTATTTATTTTTTCTTATAGACACCTCATCTACACTTTTAATAAGATCAGGTACAGTTTATAGCAATGTGGACCATTGGCTGCTAAAACACTGTAGAAGGTTCTTGGGTCATCACTAAACGTTCATGTTTCCCAGGGCACCAATCCCCTGCCTGTATTTCCTAACTGCAACTTTGTGGCTGCAGTAAAGGGAGGAACTGCTCACACCATAGCCCATAACTGCAGCTGGTTCCTACTGCTGTGTCCAGAAAATTTAGGTGCTTTGATCCTAAATCAAAATATAGGGAGGGTGGAGTCAGGTTCAAGGCGTGTCTAGAAAGAAAAAATAGATTTTTTGTTTTGCAGGTAAGTTGAAAAGTTGATTGCACAGACTGTATAAAAGGCAGCAGAAAGATCAGGCATTCTGACTTTCAAGCTGAGATTTGTCAGTTTTAAGGCTGCTTTCTTAAGGCTGGACACCAAACCTAATCTGTTGGAAAATATGGGGATAGTTTGGGGAATATTATCAACAATGCTGTCACAGTGCTTTTTTGCCTAAAAGGTCTCACTGTCCCCTGATTAGATAAATTATAGGAGATGGGAACAATCATATCATGCCTTTTGCACACAGTGCCTTCCCAAGAGTATTCCATGAAGCAATGCTTGTAAACCAATACCAGTAACTGTGCCAGGCAGTCACATGGCAGGGATTATGTATTTCTGCTACACTTGTGCAGCTGAAGATGTTTCTGTGGAGCTCATTTGAGTCAATGCTCCCCTCAGACATGAGACCCTGCAGTCGGTCTCCAACAGGGCAGCGGCAATAATGCTCTGCAAGAATGAAGTCAGTGTGTACACAGGGATCACGGAGGCTGAGGAAAGCTGGCAGCTGTTGGGAGATATTTTTTTTTTCTGTGTAATTCTGCTGATGTTGTTTTGTTCCAGTCTGTTAGTTCAGTGGTGAAACTCCAGTGGTCCGTGACGAAGCTATTCCTGCTCAGGAGTTTCTTCTCACAGCGCAGAGGGATGAACCTTGTGGCAGGGCGGGAGCGCCACCCGCAGCCAGTGTATTCTAGATTATAGCAGGAGGTTGGGTGGTGTGACAAGAGAGCAACACCAGAAAATTCCAGCTGCTTTAAAAAAAAAAAAAAAATTAAAAAAAAATCAAATGCTGCTTCTGCCTTTGTCTGGCAAGCATTGACAGTAACCAACATATCTCCATGAGGGGAAATGACATTTTATCAGAGGATCTAAAAAGCCGCAAGTGCATGCAGTCACCTGTGTGACTGCCATTGTACTTCCACAGGGAAGAAGCACTGAAAAAAATCAGATAAAAAGGATTATATTACCATATAGAATAAAGCAGTATACAGACAGGTTTTGCTGCTCAGGATTTGCCGAACAGCTCCTTAGTGTGTAGGAGTATCAGACTTTTTGTTTTTGTGCATTGTAGTTGCTGATCAGCAACAAATGTGTGCCTGCTGTTTTGATCTACTAAGCCACCCAAACATCTCAGAAGGAAAGAGACTGCAGCTGGTGTGGTCACTGGTCCAGCATTTGCAGTGTCATTTCAGGTCATCCTTATCAGTATGCCCTGTCATATTCAGGGGGAAAAGTGTGTCTAAAAAGTGCTTAAAGCGTAGCTTCTCTGAAAAGTTCATGAGCCCCCGTTTTCCCTGTTTTGAGGGCAGGGTTACTGCACTCCCAGCCTTCAGAAGTCATGGAGCCTTGCTGTTGGAAAATCATCAGCTAAGGCACCAGATAATGAGACTGAGGGCTTTGTCTGACCAAGGTAACCCTTACTAGAAGAACCTTTAACTTCAGGGCAGAAAATCTCCAGTCTTGCTCTACTGTCTATTCGCAGCTTGTTAAGTTGTTTTTGCCTAAATGGAGTCAGTTTTAGATCACTAGCAAAACAGATTGATGGTGTTTCAGTATGTCTTTCTCAAGAGATGAGGGAGGCCAAGTTATCCCTCTCTTGGAAGTATCAGTCATCTCTGTGGGTACCACAGTGATAGTTGCTTTTCTGTCCCTGTTAAGCTCTTCAGCTCCATGGGAATGCCTGTGCTGAAGTAATGGAGAAACCAGCCCATGCCTGTTTGTCTTAGATGCAGTAGTTCCCAAATTACAGTCTGCTTTCCATGCCAAACTGCAAAGCACTGGTCGTAAATAGTCTCCAGAACCATTTGAAAAATAGGGAAATGTGACAACTAGCAGCTGTTTGGCCTGAGAAGTTTTTAGGGCTGTTATTGCTGTACTAACTTAAAATATTCCAGAGGAACAGATTGGAAATTTCCAAAGCTTTTGAGAGTGCCACAGCCATTTTCAAACTGACTTTAAAGAACAGGGACTGTTGCATGCTCAGGTCCATGTCAGTCCAATTCATAAAGGCAAAAAGAGATCGTTGGTATTTCTTCAACGACAGATGCTGAGAATTGCTGCTGGACTGCTCATCCAGCTTTTAGTTTGAGGGTTTTTTCTTCCATGTGTTAAAGCAAACCAGGTGGCAGACAAACAAGAGATCCAGACATAAAGTTTCTGTACAGACTGAGCAGTTACTATTGGGCTGTGACTGAGACATCTTGGTTATCAACATCACCAAGCCTACACTTTGAGCACTGATCCTGCTGGTTTAGAGTGCCATCATTCCTCCAAACTCTGGCAGCTCTGGAAACACTTGCTGCCTACGGATAGGAAGTGCAGATTGTATTTAGCAGCCACTGAACCGTGGCAGTAACTGAAGGATTGGGATCACACAACTTTTAAGTAAGCCACGTGTGTAGAGACAACTTGCAGAGTCTGTGCAGGTTCCCACCCCGGGACTGAATTGAAGCCAGGCCCATCATATTTCTGCTGCCCATCTGTATTCACAAAGAACTTGATTCTGAGGGTGGCTAAATCCACCCAGCTCCTTAGAGAAACCCACTTGCTTGAAATGTCTTTGGAAACTGATTTATTTCTGTCAGTGTCTAAAGATCCACAAGTTTGAAAGTTTTCAGGGATATTCTGATGCTACTCAAATGTTATTACTGGTATAAAAGTCCTGAATATGTCAGAAATATTGTTACAAATATATTTAGAGTAGTGTAACTCCTGGAAGATGTGTATATAATGCAAATAGACGTGAAAAATCTGTTATTCAATTTGACTTATACATGAATCTAGACTTTGCAAAAGAATTTGAATTTATCAGGCTTTGCTTTCAATGGTGACAAGGCATTTATTAATATTTATCTTGACTGGCATGGAGTTTCTCATGTCTGGCACAGGTTACGAAGCACAGTAATAACGGATTTGACATCTGAATGCAGGCAGTTGCATTAGAAGGTGTATGGGACAAGACAGCAGAGCTGCCTGGGAATTTCTTCATCTTCAGGACAAATTCCACTAGTGTTGACAGGAAGCTGTGTCTGATTTCAACTACAGCAATGTCAAGGCTAGTTTCAGGTCCTTAATGTAATAGTACAGTAGTTGTCAAGCACACCCATGGTTTATTGACAAAGAAACGTTAACAGCAAATACTCTTTTTGGATGACATCTGTAGGGCATTGAAGTGATAGACTGAAGGAATGCAATTTGTTCTCTTTAAACACAAAACTGATTTGAGACGTGATTTGACAATAATGTTGAAATAATGTTATTGGGGGTAAGCACCTGGATTTCCGTTAGGAAGAACCAGTAATTTCAGGTAAAAAAACACACCCAAAGCTTTAAAGTAAGAGTCAGGTATTACTAGTGAGGCCAATAGAAAACTGAAAATGTATGAGAGTCTTTGCTGGTTTCTCCATTCCTTGATGGCCTCAGGTCAGGTGTGTATCTGTTTCAGCACTGCGTTCTTCGATGATAGAAGTTTGGGCTCTTTTCTATCCTTTAATTTCTAAAAGGAGGTCAAAAAAAAGGACCTGATATTTTTTGTCCCTGATATTTAACACTTCCAGAATTTTCTTCCGGCACAGATCCACTGCCTTCACAAGAGCTATGCTAGCAGAAGATGGATCTCAAGGTCCTCTGCTTGTTCCAATGAATGAGAGGGGTAAGTATTTAAGAGCAGGAGGCTTTAGTGATCAAACTCTGAAACTCAAGAAGAGTGGGGTCAAGGATTCCCTTTTGTCGCTGCAGACCTCACTCAGGAAGTTACACAAACACACCAAATCTTCTTAGGATGTATGCAGGCGAGGAGTATATGCTTCACGGGAACGCTCATGTGGCTGTATGAGTACAGGGGAAGGAATGAAAGGCAAGTACAGTGACAGTGAGGGAAGATCAACATCACAGTGGCCAGGTCAGGAGAAGAATGAAAATTGATCTCAAAGGTCATTCTAAAATCAAGATGTACGAACTTCATTACCTCTTGCTGTCATTATGAAAAGGTTGGTCCCTTAACCAACATTTTTTTTTCTATGTCAGTTTTGCTCAGGCCTTTATAATGAGTGGAGGAAGAGGTTGCTTTAAAATGTCTTTGGCCAATCAACGTGATTGGCAGAAAATAACTTTTTGAAGAGCTGAAGATGTTCCTGGAAACCTCAGAGATTTAAATGAGGCTGTTTGTAATTGAATTCATATTACTGTGCAGTGGAACTGTGCAACATCCTAGATCAAAATGAGTCCTCTCAGTAGAGGCTAGCATTGAGATGGATCCTATGGATATTAGCATAATAAAGAATTTCAGATAAACAATCCCTTAGTTTGAAACACAGCAGTGAAATGGCTTTGGATTAAGAGAAGCAAAGTAGTGTTAATGTTGCCTGGTTTTGTGTTTGCTGAAGGATCCTGAAAAGTCTGCTTTTTTGGCAATTAAGTCTAATTCTCAATAATCTCCATACTGAAAAGCAGATAATATATGAAACCCTTAATGGATTGGCAAGTTAACAGAAAACCAGGATTGATTTAAACTCAACTGGCTTGACCTTTTGAATGTTAGAACCAAAGAAATTAAGAGCAGAAAAGACCATCAAGTAAAACAAAGATCAGAAAAGTCACCCTCCCATATATGCACACCCTCCACCCCTGCCCCAGTTCCAGCCCAGTTACCTATGACTTTCCTGAAGTAATAGCATTTTCAGATGGGAGAGTACCTAATATTAATTGCTAATGGAATTAAGTGACTAGTCATCAGAGAAATGCTCATGTGGAGAAAAGGCAACGCTCGTATAAAGATGTCACTAAGCAACCTAACTCTTGAGGTGAGACCTCTTCAGATAATTTTAAAAAAGATTGGACTGTGAGTAGGTACTTGAGTTAATCACTGGGAACACAACTTCAACCTCAGTTTTAACACAGTAGCAGAAAAAAATGGAGTGCACCTCACTTCTGCTCACATCCCTTCCCATCTTCTCTGCCCTCAAACTTAATAGAAAGAATTCAAATCCCCATGAAGTCACCAATAACCTATAAGCTCATTTTTGGGTGAACAGCTCCTCTGCTTCCCATGGCAGAACTAGAGATACTTTGGTTGGCTTTTTTTACACAAATCTGCTCTTTCTCTTGTTCTGTTTTAACTCTAGTCCCCTGAATTCTGTGTTACAGAATTTTCATTCAAAGGTTTCTATGCCTTTTTTTTCAAGCATTAGCCAGCAAAGCCTGGAAATGCACTGACAGTTCAGGCAAGAATTGTCCCTATTTTATGCAAAGGTCTACGCCAACAGGCAATATAATTCGAGTTAAATTAAGTACTTAACAGCACAGATCGTGAGACTTGTGACTTCTGTGTCCCAATTCTAATTAAAAAAAGCAACCACTAAACCCTGTCTTTTCTAAATAGCGCTGTTCCCGCTGAAGTGTATAGTGATGGAAGTATAAATTCCTGGGCCCACCCTCCAGCCACCACTCCAAGGGCTGGGGATCTCCTGTTGGTGCCCTGACATAGTCCCAGGCAAGGTCTCTTGCCTCAGTGTGAGCTTGCAGGGTACATTTGCTTTGCCTCTGGTAAGGGCTGAATTCCAGTGAAATGCCCCTGGGCCAGCTGAAGCTAAGCAAACCTTTCTCTAGGAGCCACCTTGCTTTGCAGTCCGTGGGTGTGACTCATCTCCTGCACGGGAGCTTAGGGCGTGAGCAGACCTCGTTTGGAAACAGACACCTCTCTCTTCAGGCAAAGTCTGCTGCTTTTTCCTTGGGCTTCTCCAACCTAATGATCTTCTCTATCAGCTTCTACATTTCTTGTGGTCTCTAGCGTCTCTATCACTGCTTTTACTACAGTGATGTGGCACTAAAGATAACACCAAAACTCAGATCACTGTTTAAAAAGAAGGAAGACAGAGGGAAAGAAATTTTTTCTTTTTTAAAAAAAATCTAGTTTTGACCTCCTATATTTACCAGTGAATGAAAACAATGGGAAAAAAACTCTGGTCAGCCTCAACAGTAGGTTTCAACTCTTGAGCCTGTCGTTCAGCGGCAGCTCTGGAATGTCTTACAGAGAAAAGATTTTTAAACTAGAACTGTCTTTCAGCTCCCCTAGAAATTATTTTTTGCTTATTTTGATATTATCAAACCTGGAGTGGCCTTGGATACCTTGATTAATTTTCCTCTAAAGGAAAAAATACAACAATAGATTAAAAAAAAAGGGACAGAGTAAAAAATGCCTTTGGTGTGACCAAAAACATCTCCTGAAATGGGCAGCAAGTAACAGAAGTTTTACCCAGCTTTAGGGGTGATGTCAGCCCTTGAAGAACTGAGCACTGCACTGTTTCCTTTCCTGTTTGTGCTCGTAGGGAAGCAGAAGAGCAGGCAGGAAAGGCAAGGAAACACTAAGGGACCCGACTGGGATGAGAGGAGGAACCTGCAGTCAAACTCACAGTGGAGCATGGACTTGTTACTAAGGTAGGAAATAAATGCAGGCATCCTCTCCACTACAGCCAACCCTCACAGCAGGTGACAGACGGCAGCACCTTCCACCTTGGTTTGTGCATCAGCACTTCAAAGAGAAATTGCACAGCTGAGGAGGAAACTGAGAAAGGCCACCGTGTCCAATTTCTTGAGATGGAGGCCTTTCAAAGGCCTTTCAAGAGTTTCCAGAAGAGGACCAGTGGAAATTCTCCTTGCTGCCATATGAGCAGGGGCTGAGACAGCTGGCATCTTCAGCAGGAAAGAGAGAAAGCCTGGAGATTTGTCTAGATTTTTTTTGACTGAAAACTGTGGTTTTACAGAAAAATGCACGTGAAGATGTGGTTGACCCTTCCCATTGCATCTTGCTTTCTCCGGTAAATACCACTCTGTTGTACCCTGTAAACCCTCTGTAGTTCATCTGATATCCATACAAATGTGATGCAGATGTACTTAACTTAGTGTTACGTGCTGTGTCAGAGGAAAAGCCAGTTAAAAATGGTGATGCTGAGGACAGAATGCTAGTCCTTGCAACAGTATTTGTGTTTTAAGTGTTGTTTCCGCCCTCTTTTCCTTCCAGATACTTCTGACATCCTCAGCCAGGATTCACTTGCGCTTCAGGCAGGAAGGAGGAGCTGTGCAAGCCCGCAAGCATCACTAGGTGGTGCAAGTAGTCCGCCAGCTCCAGCGCTGCTCTTCCAGCCTGAAGAAATACCAGCTTCTCGTTCCCGCCTGTGGGCTGGGCACCTCGGGGTGAGGACGAGAAGCCCGGTTTATTTTGCAGGAGCCCAGGTAGGCAAAGCCGAACTGGTTTGAGTTAGAATAAGAACAAAACAAGCATTGCTGTATGCCCCTGAACCACTCATGCCTTACAGTGCACATATATTTCAAATGGGGAAGAAAGTTTCTTCAGGGTAAATTTTTCTCATGCTGAAACAATGTTTAAAGAAATTCTTTCGACTTGCTTAAAGATATAGGTACCTGGTAACAGAAAGGTGAGAAATAGAGTTGCAAAACCAGTTCATTGGGAAGCAAAACTGTCTTGTATTCTATTAATTAACCAATTAGTAGATCATCAACTCAGCATCACAGTTAAAGATGGGTTAACAAGAGAGTTTGTTTGTTAGGTATGTAAATGAAGTGTCATAATTCTAAATGTTACTATTTCTAATTCTTCAGTATAATGACTGTGGAAGGTGTACAATACTGAATATTCACAGGAAACCAGAATCAAATGCATTTTTCACAAAGTTGCAAGTTAGTGAATCGCTTGTAGGCAAAAATAGTGTCAGAAACATGAGCACATTTGCAAGCAGCTGTGAAATTTAACACACGAAGAAAATGAGCAGTTCTTAGGAAAGGAATAACAGTTCTAGCAGGACAGGTATATCATATGTTTATGTGATACTGAGCAGGCCCAGCAAATAACCTACTCGATTGCTCCATTGTGAGAAGTCAGAACATGGTACAGAACATTGATGGTGTTGGGTTTTGTGTGTTCCCAGATAATCTGAAAAGGAAATGCATCTGAGAGGAATTGCAAACTGGAGCAAACTTTATCTGAATGATATCTTTACTAGAACATCCAGAAAAGCAGAAGCTGTCAAAGCTGCGAGCCAAATGACGTTTCAGTTGGTTCTGAGCCATTGGGTTTGCTTCCACCTGATAAGAATTTGGTTGTCAAAAGAAAATCCTACTCAGGAAGATTGAAGTGAACAAGCAAATCTGGACAACTTTATCATTGGGGTTTTTTTTTTAAATCCTAAGGGATATTTCAACCTTTGAGCAATTCTGTGACCTGAAGTAGGATCTGAAAATGTTGAAAATTGTTGAAATAACATGGCTTCATTGCAATTTCTCCCATGGTGGAGTTGAAATATTTACTTTAAATAATGCAATTGCATTTTTGTTGAAGTTGTTTTCCATCAGGGAACCCTCCAATGGAAAATTTCCAGCTGGTTCTTGAGGTTAGATTTGTATGCCCTGCTTTCTTTCGTCTCTTCCATTCTGGTTTTCCTTTGTTCTCTTCATCTTGCCTTGTCATTAATGGGTTATAATGCTGCAGATCGTGAGCTTGCATTTGCATTGTAGTTTTTGTAGCCATCAAATACACAATGTGTGCTTATTTCAGAAAGTGAACAGATAAGAGCCTTGGTCAATAAGTAATTTCTTTATCCCATTATGTACTTATCCCCACATTAGTAACAGTGAGACAAAAGAAGAAGTTTTCTAGGAGTCTGTTGGGGTTGGCCAAATGTTTTCACTGGAATACTTTCACACACAGTGTTCTTCAGTTTTTCTAAAACGCCACAACTTCACCAGGAACAGAGTAGGGGATTTTAGTGAAAATCCATAGCATTTTTTCATATTTTAAAAAGCTTTTAGTTGACTATTTTTAGAAAAAAAGAAGTGTTAAAAATCATTTTACAGGCTAGTTGACTTCATCTTTTGCTTACCATCTGTCCTCAAAACTGATAAGCTTATATATCTCTTGACTAAGTTTTTAACTTGGTGCAGCTGAAAGTGAAAAAGAGAGGCAAACAGTGACCATGCTGAGAATTCTGGGGTAGCTGATTGAGCCAACTAGACCCTAAATTGTGAAGGTCATCAAGGTCCTATATTACGTGAACATTTTAAGCATCTGAATTCTGTGACTAGATATTTCACACAGATTAAATTCCAAGAGCTTTGTCTCTTGGTAGAGGATTTCCGAATAGCAGTAACTGCAGTAGCAATTTCAACTATATTTGTCAAATTAGTGTAAATAAGTGAGTGAAAGAAAACAAGAAGAAAGGAGGAAGAAGCTCTAGAAATGCTGCACAAATTCCAAACTGTCTCTGTGTGGGTTAATCTCCTAAACTTTGGAATGGAGTGACACTACTTTGGTCAATTTAGGTTAGATATCTTAGGTTAGAGATCTGTTCCTGGAAGACTGGGCTAAGAGTTGCTGAAAGACAATTTCTGAACAGCTGCTGAACGAAAAAGAAGGAAGACACGCCTTCTGTGAACAGGATGTCCCCGTCACCCTCTGTTCTGATAAAATTTTATTTCCATATATATGTGCCAGGTTTGGAAACATCAGTGCCTTGACAAGTATGAACTGAAGAAGAGCTTTTTCAGGGTACAGAGCAAATTACCCCATCTCAAAAGGTAAAGCTGGAGAGGGGCTACACATTTCAATCAGCAGGTGTACATGAGAAACAAAGTGTTTTGGATTCCCATGCCCAAACTCTTCTCCTCCTGAGATGTGAAAGTATTCTTCTGAGAGTAAAAAGGGACGTGAGGTACCTGACAAACTGTCCTTTAGTCAGAAAGAGGATGTGGTGCTGACACTCATTTTACCCTAAGGAGTAAGAGTGGTAATTTATTTCAAATCTCCGCCCTTTAGAATGCAGATAGAAACTGCTCACATGCAAAAACCTGCTCCTTGATTGAGATGTTTCATTAACTATATGAAATGGGACAAGGGAGAAACACTTGGGAAACCAGTGAGGTTTAGAGGCAAAGAGCGAATTCAAAGAGATGATTTGAAGGTTATGAGGTAAACTGCTTAGTTTCTTCAACTAATTAGGGCTGCTGGGACTGTTGGGGAATGCACAGTTTCTAGGTCATATTAAGTTTAAAAAGCTTCTTCCTTAGCCAATTGAAAAATAAAGCTTGGCTGAACTGTATTTGCAATGTAGTTTTTCCCCCTGGGTTATCTAGCTTCATTTATTCATGCCCATATACTTAGCTACCAAATAAGGTAGAGGCAGCAACCAAACTCAACCCGAAATCCAAATCCACACCAGTTCATCTTTCTGTTCCATCTTGAAGATCCCCCAAGTGATTTTGAACTGTAAAACTTTGTATATGGTTCTTAAAATGTACTTCTTCAGCTGCTGCTGATGGTGGCTGCTGCTGAATTTCCCATGCTCTGAAAACATGAACAAAACATGCTGACTGCCCGATCTTGAGCTCTCTTCGTCTGATTGTCTGGGTAGAGAATGTTACTCAGGATTTCTAAGTGGGAAATTTTTGCTTACATTTTTAATTCTGCTGCTCATTGTTCCAGTTTCAGGACAGATTCTGTTATCACAGCTGATCTTGCCATCCCCATCTTACACAACCATCTAGTGCCCCTCTGAGCAACAAATAATCTTCTTTTGAGCTCGTGTCAGGGCTGGTTCAACCATTCACACCTCTCTTTTTCAGTGAGTTCTTCTTTAGTTATGTATCAGCATCATGATCTGGTTTTTGAAGGAATGGTGCAGAGCCTGCAGACAGCAAAAAATCTGGGACTAAAAGAGTGAGCAAATCCATCCCATTGAATAAAATGCAGCCAGGAAACAATATTTCAGCTGCTTTGGGTTTTTGTTGTTTGTTTTTGTTTTGTTTTTGTTTTTTGGTTTTGCTTTTGTTTGTTTGCTTTTTGATTTGGTTTTTTTTTTTTTTAAAGTCTATGAAAATATCACTGTTCTTAATTTTGTTTTTTTATTCAGGAGATGAGCAGGGTTTTTTTTTTTTCTGACAATGGAGTCTTTATTGTCTACTGCTTCTGCAGTTTGGCTACTAATTTCCTTTTCTTGAAGAAAAAGACATTTTCACTTTCTGATTGTGTTCCATTCTGGATTTTAATAAGCAAATGATGAAATGGCAATGTAAATTCAACTTGTAAGCAGGCTTTTTCGCTTTACCTAAGAACTTTACAGAAGGGTGTCAAAACTGTTACTTCATATTTTGGGAAGCAAAAGTGTTTGGGCTCTCAACCACATTCCAGATTACTTATGTGGAATCATAGCTCTCTGAGCCACTGATTTCAGTCTCATTCATGGTGTTCTTGACCCTATTTTTAATTAAAAGCATTTTATTTAAATTTTAAAATTTAAAATTTCTACTTCTTTGAAGCACGCAGTGCTCCTTTTTCATGGCATCTGATTTTTGCAGGAGCGGTACCCCTGCCTCAGATATGCCGGCAATGAAGGATATATTTACTGTCTAATTCTATAGTTTCTGCAGGTCTGGTTCCTGTGGGCTGGTGGCAGGTAGGAAGTGGAAAGAAAGTCTCCTTAAACACAGCCTAGAATATGATACAGGTCATCACACTGTCTTCATACACTCTTCCAGAAGCCAATCCCTCTCTTGGTCTGTATTGTTTCTGGTGTTGTCAGTGCAAGACAAGGCCTGTTCTTACAAGGGCTGCACACGTTCAGGACCCCTGAGAGGTAGTAAGACAACTAACCGATCAGTGTCCCAGAGATATGCCTAGGATTTAGCTCTGGTTTTCTCTTCAGGAAAGAACTACACACTGGAAGAAAGGGACAGCCCCAGCTATTCTCCAGCCTTTTTTTTTTTTTTTTATGTATCACAATGCATGAAAGACAGTTATTCCTTTAAGACTTTTTCCTTTGTCTAATAAAAAGCCTAATTTTCAAGAAGACTGGAGTGCAAATTACCTTTTCTATTCAATTACAAAATCTGTTTCTATTCAGTTACAAAATCTGATCACTGCCTTTTCTTGCCCCTCCCCACCTCCCCGCTAATAAAAGCTACTGAAGTAAAGCACCCATCTCTTGTTATGGAAAAACAGTCAGTAAGTCACCTTGAGATTAAAATATGTATTGCTATACCCTTTCTTGGGAATGTAGAGTAGTAATTGCTTAAGACAATGCCAAGGACTAGAGGGAACATTGTATTTTTGTGGAACATTTCCAGGGATAATGGGTGAAATCCTCCACTGATTTAAATGAGCAAAATTCTACCAAGCTGCTTCCCTGGCTTATGTAAATTATCATGTCTTCATCGAGGTCAATGGCCCAGCTCCTCCAGCTCTCCTAACTTGGGATATTTCCCTGAAATATAAACTATAATCCAGTCAGTTTAGATGAATATGACAACACATGTGCATTAGATCAGTAAATAATGTTCCAGACTGCCTGCTGGGATATGCTCTTAGGACAGCATAGGAATTTGGCCTGGCCTTTGCTACCCATGTAACAGGTTGAGGAGTAGCCAAGCTGTGCCATTTCTTCAGGTTGTCTTGCTGCCTGTCACGGCAGAAGTGGTAAATATCAGCTAATTACACCTATACTTTCTGGAAACAGAAAAAAGGAGAGTGATGGGGGAGGGGTGGGGGGGTTGGTTAGAGCACTAGGGAATTCACAAAACTTTTCTAGTCATTATGGTTTTGCTGCAGTTCTGTTGTGATCAAACCATTGGTGAAGGAAAGGCTGGTCCCAGTGCTGTGCTACTAAAGTTTGAAGAAAAAACCCAAAGACCTTGCCCCTACACGTGAAAACTAGAGATTCACAGTAGTAATACAAAGCATAAGCCAAAAATAGGTTGGGGGTAAAGTGTTACAGTCAGATAGTATCTTAAAACTCAATAGAGCACCCTTCAAAGGTCAGGTTGTCTTGTATATTAAGTATCTATAGAAACACTTCAGGGGCAAGAAAGCTCAAAGTAAAGGTCAAATGTTTAACTCCCTTAACTACCTTTAAACGTTCTATATGCACCTTACAAAAGCAGACAGAAAAGACACACTGGTACTTGTCATGTGATATATGAAAGGATTTTTTTCCTCTTTTTTAATCCTTATTCACACATTTTTGGCAGGTCTCTTTAAATATGAGATACTATTCTGTTTCAGCAATGTATGATCTTCCTTGTGTTTTTATGTGGCAGAGAACTGTTAGCTTTCAGAGCTTACAGATCAGAAATGGGAGTGACTTAGATAATTCTGGCAGTGTTAGCACAGACAAACCTTTAAGCAGTTCAGCTTGAATTCTGAGATCAAGCCCTATAGATTCACATGCAGCCCTCAAACCTTACCATGCATTAACCTTGTCCACATAATGAATGCTTGCATAGTGCTGATAGTTTTACTTTTCTTTCTTCACAGTAAGTTCAGGTTCCCCAGGGAAGAGATCACAGCCTTCCAAGGAGCATTTGGACAACGCTCTCAGGGACATGGTGAGATTCTTGGGGTTGTCCTGTGCAAGGCTAGGAGTTAGACTTGATGATCCTTGTGGGTCCCTTCCACCTCAGGACATTCTATGATTCTGTGATTCGTGACAAGCCTTCCATAGCAGACTTAAAAACTGAAGAGGTCAAGTGAGAGATTTAAAGCTGCAATCCATTTTGAATTTCTATGCAGACACATGTAGTCAGAGTGAAATCATGAAAATATTTACGAACATTTGTGTGACCTTGAACTCTGTGGTTAATGATGGGACATGTAGAGAGACAGAAGAGAATTTTATTCCATGATTGAGGAGACAGCATTAAAAGAGATAATTCTGGTTGGGACTCTGCCTCAGCTTCTTTTAGTGTCTGCCCAGCATGATACTAGAAGCTAGGGTCCTTATTCTGAACACTGGTCCTGAAAATCCCTAGAAGGACAAAATCCATTTGCAGGCCTTCGTTTTTCATTTTTCTGGGTTTAGACTTTTGTGTAGAGTGAAAAGGCAGCTTAGGCCAGTTTGAGATGCCACATAGTGCTCCCATGCTGAGGGTCCTCATTCTGAGACTGCCATCTTCTCAGCATGAATGTCTTCTGAAAGTCACATTCTTGCCCCCTGGGCATTAACAAAGGTTAAGCAAGGTTGGTGATACCACCTGATCTGTTTTGTGCGTTTGCTTTTTGGAAATAGCCGTCTGATACAGTGAGCCTTCTCTGTTGGGGTTTTAGTTGCCATGATGAGTAATGAATAGCACAGGTAGAAACATTAGTGCAGGTTATCCTGACGCTATGAAAGGAGAAGATCTAAACTGAGGTGTGGCCAAGATTCTACTGCATTTGGGAAGGAAATCACCAGCCTCTCCTTGCCCTTTGTCTTGTCTTTGCCAATTCAGTTTTGCTTTTCAGATGTGTGCCCTCAGCTCAGGCAGGAGTGCTGTTTTCATTTAGTATGGAAATCGTGGAAGTGCTTGCAGTGAAAAATACTGATTCTGGAGAAGAAAACATATATTTTCCTGTGCATGTCCACTGCACTCTTAGCCTTGCAAAGCTGTGAGTTGGAGTCAATCATATTTGCAATACATTTTCTTCTTTTTCTTCCCATAAAAGATTTTATTTTCTAATCCATATCACAAAGCAGCTTATTTTGTAGTGAAGCTGGAATGGGTTAATTGGTCAATGAGCCTTTCTGTCTCCCTATATATATTGGTATATAGAGTGATATACCCCATTCTGCCATCGTTCTGACTATGAAGGTGAAATTGAGGTAAGGATGGTCTGCCTCTCTTCATCTTCTACCGGGAGAGTACATTCATTCCTAAACAAGAAAATGTTGTAGTTGCTTTAAAGTGTATCCCAAGCTCTTTGAAGATTGTCTGTTACACCAGTGATTGGAGAAGCAAGTGGACCAGAGCTGATGTTAGCACGTCAAAGAGGCTGCTCCATTTTCACAGTTGAAAACTCTATTTGAAGTTCTGTGTTTAATGGTGTGAGACTCCATAGACCCCTGAATTGCATGCTGTTATTCCAGGTGTGCATTATCTCTATAGGAATGCAATTTCACAGTCATCAAACATTTTAAGTTCATCAAGTGCTAATTATAGCAGAGAGCATGACAGCGGAATCTCCAAAGCCCTATGGACAGAAAGGCCTATTGATCATACAATTGATTTTTATTACTTGGTATTGAGCAGCAGAGCTGCCTCCTGCTGTTGTATAATCTGTTCTTTTTTTTCCCCTTCTTTTCCAGTCTTTATCCCAGACTAATGAAAGAGCTTAGCTTGTCCTGATACAGGGCATTGTTTGAGTGACATATCACCTGAGGTATTGTACTGCATTTCTACAGCTCTCCAAAATTCCTGTCCGTGCTATTTTCTCTTCTAGAGACCTGCTGCTTTTTCTAGACTGTTCTCCTGGAGCTATATGTCTAATGATGATGTCTCAGAGACTGAAATGAGCCACTTCTAGCTTCTGGTGTGCTGATGTCAACTCACATCATCTCCATCGGCTTGGTGAGTTTCTGGTGTGGGAGGGGAAGGAGAATTTGGCAGTGTGCTGAGACATAGTCACTCACTGTGGTTTTGGCACTGTTTTTGGGATTTACTGCGTGTGATCGGAGTATTGGCTCATGAGGAGCATCGATCAGTCAGAGCATCAAGCTACTCGTCTTTGCAATAGAAAATAAGCTGAGAAATGGTGTTTGCTCTACTAACTGCCACAAAGCTGTCAGCTTTCTGCCAAGCTCCTGAGGGACAGGCAAAAGTGAACAAGAGGTCCTGCCATTCCTGTAAGCTGCTTCCTCTTGTGACTTACTATGTCTGATCTCTTCCCTCTTACATTCTTTTCTCCATCCTGTCTCTGTTAGCTGCTGCTTGCAATGGAAAGATAAGCACAGATACCTACAAACCTACCAGTTGAGGAGTTACACGCTCACAATGAATTTTGATTTTAATGAGCCATGCAGAGCAGGCAACAGGCACCCCCAGAGGATTCATCAGGGGCTTGTGCCAGATACCTATTGAAATAATTGGAAAGATTTCCACTGACTTCAGTAAGGTCCGGTTCCCTTTCTAATTGCAACCTCCTGTGTTTCTCAGGGACTTGAATTCAGGAAGCTGTATACGCTGTGCTCGTGTACCCACAGTTCCCTAATGTCCTGTCTGTGCCAGGGCTATGGAGAAACAGGCTGTTTGCTAGAAACACTTTGGTCTTCTGGGTACATTAGTTATGCACCTCAGGGCCTCAGTTTCTCCTTCTGCAAATATATAGATAATGATAGTTGCTTCTTTAAAAAGAAATGCCTGAGGGCTTCTCATTTGTTTTATAGAGGAACTGATTGCTTCCATTGTTAGTTTGAGTGACTGGACAGTGAAAAAGGCAGATGAGCAAGATCTGAAGTGATATGTCTAATTTCAGGCGCAGCTACATTGATAATCCTCTGAGAGCCCACATATTCCAGCAGAGGAAGATCAGACCACTGCTGGGCCAGAAGCAGTTAGTTTAGCTAAATTGTCTCTTTGCTGCCAACAGCCTCTATTTTGGATAAGATCTTTGAAAGCTGTCAGGGTTGACCAAGTGTGATCACATTGAAATCAAGTGCCAAAAATCAACTGCATTAGGAAGGAATGTAGATTACTGCAGGCCTTTATGGTAAAGATCAACTTGAATGCACAATCACTCTTTGGTTTAAAGGGTATTTCTGCTACCTTCTTCTGTTAGTAGTTTTCTTTAAGAATTCAGGGGAAAGAAAGAAAGACAAGAAGGGCATTTAAGATGCAAGGAGACAAATCCGTGTTAAGTTTCATTTACAGAGATCAATTGGGAACAGGTGCTTCACATAACTGAGGGCCACCATTCTGTGAGAGAACCCTTGAGAGTCAAGAGAAAGGAATTTTGAAAAGCAACAGTATATTCAGAAAGATAACTATAATCAAGCCATTTCTGTTTCTATTAAGGGGAAAAGACAACAACCACAAATGCAATGGAGACATTAAAATTGACTTTGTAAAAAGCCATTTTTTATTTATTTTTTGTTTCTTTGAAATAATTTCAAACCCGAAGGCAGAAATAATTGAAGCATTTACAGAATATATCAATAATATCTCATTATCCAGCTTTGCTTCAATCCACTGATTTCAATTTTCTTTTGAACAAGAGGCGTTTATCAGAGGACTTAGCATATGAATGGGGAGGGGGGAGAAATGTAAAATGCATACTCTAGATTTACATGTCTTAAGATGCCAAATAGCCATCAAAACTAATTGTTTCTAAAATGCTTTATAAACCATATCTTATGTGTTGACCCTAATCAGAGCAATTAATTTCATAATGAATTCTTTCTACACACACCCAATCTTATTATTATCCTTAGTCTAAATTAATAACATCATGATAATAATTAGTAGATATGAAATTGTCTCTTCAATACTTCTCATAGCATGTGGGCTTGATAGAAAAGAGCAACGAGGATGACAATTAGAGGGAACCATCAGCTGCACTGATTGTTGTGCACCTTAACTCTAGCATCTGCAAAATAGGCTTTATTTAAAACTGAATCTTTTATATTCTCCCTCTATTTCTCCTATTTTATTTCAACAGTTTTCCTTTCTTCAAGAGGCAACATATCTCCCTCAAAGCTCACAACGAAAAGATTAGAGTTTTAGAGCCCAATTCAAAGTCGGCTGATGCCAGATTTTGGAGCAAATGAGCAATAGGGAGATGCAGGAGAGCTTCAGCACCTGGGAAACCATCTGTAATCTCTAAACCCTTCTTGAGGTTTCAGTCTTTCAGAAACCTCAGGAAAGTGGACATCTTTATATCTTGGACTGTGATTTTATGGCCTCATTAAGACAAACTGATTTGAATAAGATGCTGCTTTCATAGTGCCAGACCCATTCCTTGCTCTGCCTCACTATTTAACCATGGAAAGGAAGTGTGAAAGCGTAGTGGAATTGCACCTGCTTAGAAGAGTATAAGACAGACATGAAGCATACCCTTAACCCTATTATTAATTGCCTTTACTGAATACACTTGTGTGTTTCAATCAATTACTGAAACAACTCTCCTTCATTCTCTGAAGGCAAAAATCTCTTTCTAGGGGCATGGCTGTAAGATGATGGTCCCTGTCAGGCCACAGCCCTACCTTTAGGCTCAGTTCTATTAACATTCTTAGAATTTCCACTCTCCTTTATTCAAAGTCATTTTTCCAGCCTGTGCAGTCACAAGAAAACATGGCATACCTGCATTAACAACTTGTTGCCTGAAGCCAACAGCCAGAACAGAGACTGAAACAGGACAAGGCACATGGAAGAATTGCTTCAGGATGTTTTATTCACGCATCTGACTGATGATGTATGGTCTACAGCTTTATGGTGACTGGAAAAAAAGAAACATCTCGTGGTTTGGGTTTCTTTCCTTTTTTTTTTTTTTTTTTTAAATTTTTAAAAAATGGTAGTGGTGAAGACCATGGAATATTAAGCACAAAAGGAGGGTATTGTCCAAAACAAAAGATATTAAGTCACTTTGGTCTTTTAGTGCAAGCAGAGGAGCTCAAACCTTAGCTTCTCATTCTGGAAACTGAAGTTAGAAGAGCACATTCCCTTGGTGCCATTTCAAAAAGAGATAGCTAACATTTCCCCTGCAAAGGGAAGTATTTTGATATTTTGCAAAGAAAGCCTGTGACAGAATCACATTGCTGACAGTGAAGATGAAGGCAGAGCTATCACAGAAATAAAGTCCCTGATGTGCCTCTTTTTTTCCTAAACCAGTTGTGAGCAGCTTTTAAAATATCTTTGTGTTTTCGAAACTAGCATCTTGAAGTGCTGCCTCTGTCACAAAATCTGCAATTCAGTGTGCAGGTTAAAATATTAAGCAAAAAATATGGACCTGATGTTCAGACAGAGACTGTTTCTTTGTTATTGGCAGCACTAGTGTGAATCGTAAATCATCACACCACATTCACAGCGCTGCACACATGGGTAGCAGTGCCAGATTCAAAATCCCTCTGCTCTGCCCACAGCAAGGGTATATCTGAGATGTAACTGTGGCCTGCCTGATGCACCTTTCATCTAAAAGATGAGGGCCTACCAGCAACAAAGACATGGCATAGACCACAAACTCCAGAACCTTTAAAATGAGTACTTCTACAGAAACAATGATTTCTCTTTCACGTATTTTGTCCTGGTTATATTTTTCATGGGTAGCCCAGAAGTTACCTCACAAAGTCTTTAGGTACTTCGTTTTTAAACCACCAAAAAGAAATGTTTCCTCACTTCTACTTTTCAAGAAGTATTCAAAAAAATATTTGGCAAATTCTACTGAAATGTTGCATTTGTTTTGGAAAATGAAGCAAAGTTAAAATTTCCATGGAGTAGAAGTGTTCACAAACTCCTCTTTAATCTATGAACAGAAGCTTCTTTGGCATCCTCATCTATTGGCTGCCTTGCTTCGTGGCACAGCAACCCAGAGCCCAGAACTACTGAATGACAGCATGGCCACGCTGGCCCTGTAGCAGAGGATGGCAGCAAAACTTAAAATGGTATCTGTACTTGTGGAGCCAAATAGATTTCAATGTAAGCAATATTCGGCCACCAAATTTGCTCCCTCCTGTATTTTTTTAATAACTGCACTAATTCATGTGTCGTTTCATGGTTACATTGATTTTCTTAAGCTTTGATTTCACCCTTGGCTTTGATGCAGAACATAGAGTTCACACAGGTGAAGTTAACATGACACAAATGGGTTCCTTCTGGTCACTATGGACTTCATGTAACAACCAAAAGCCTTTTAGCCCTAATCTATTTTCCTGTCAGGTGAAGACTGGACATTATCTGAGGCACATCTCATGTTGTTCAAACAACAGGGACTGATCTTAGCCTCACTTAAACTCACTTACTGGCAGTAACTCCAGGTTTGCTTCTACTACTTGGCTTTTGTGTATCAATGGTGATTTAACCACCATGAAGGTCAGCTGCTCTTGGGACTTATTATAAGGAACTCGTGTCCTATTAAGGCACTTAAAATCTGTGAACATTTTCAATAATGAGACACTAGCGGTCACTAAAAACAGTGGGGTCTACAGAGATAAGAGGCTTGGGGAAAATAACCTGTCCATAATCTTGGCAACCCCAGATGTTCTGATGGTTTAATGATGTTGCACCCCATGGAGATGTAGGGACTCCACAGTGTAGCTATTGAATGCCTTTGTTTTCTAATCCAGTGTGGTCAGTAGTCCTACAGTACAGAGTGCAAACTTCTCGCTGAACCATACATCAGGTGGAGTATTTTCTAAGTGACCTCTAGACACCTGAAACACCTCTGCAGAGCTGTAATCAAGCAAAGGGCTGAGAAGGTGTGGAGGAATCAGCCCAGAGCATGTGTTTCTGCCTCAGTTCCACTAGAGTGCAGCTTTGACACAGCCAAAGCTGAGAAAAGCAGCTCAGATCAAGGGTACAGCATGCAAATTATCTCAGCATGCGTTTATCCCACCCACTGTTGTCTCACCGAGACTAGGATGCAGACTCTTACGTGTAAATCCATATTCATTTTTTGAGCAGAACTGATACTAAAGAATAAGAAGTCTTGATAAATAACAGACTTTCAAGATTCAGATCAGAGATTTTGATTGTGTGCTGAAACCCAAATTTAGTATTGATTGTATTGGAATTAGAAAAATGCTCAATATTTGGCATATGCTTAGTGCTACATGTTTGAATTGCCTTACTGGATCAGAATCTCCTTTAATATAAAATATGGAAGTGGCAGAAAATTTGCCAGATTTGGGTAAGACATGGTCAGCTTTTGAGATTGCACTGTATGGTACATTATGTTGATCCTTTAATACAGAAAGCATGGCTAAGTTTTTATATTATGTATCTTTTCAGTGAGCTCAGAGAAAATTCCAAAATTAGATTAAACTATTGAACTTTCTGCGAAGGAAGAAAACAAGAAGTGCTTATGTTCTGATATTTTATTAAAGAGATGGTTGCTTTCCAAATAGTGAATCATCAATTCATATAGTTCTTTTGTCATGTGTCAAAAAACCCCCTTTGCCTTCCCACTCAGAAACAGTTTCAACAGGAGTACCTTTAGCCATTGAAACTGTTTCACTGAAACCCACTGATATGTGCAGCTGTACTGCTTAGAGTATTTCTAAACGTGTGGTGCACACCACAGTCATAAGGTGATTAAATTTCCCCTCTGAAAAATACACTTTATATTCCTGTGCCCTGATTCACACCACAGTGAAAGCTGTAGTCTCCTTCCCTACCTTATGCACGTGGCCCTGCTGCATTGGTTCTTAGGTCCTTTATATGTTCCAGATGAGCAGACCTGGACAGACATACTCTGTATAGAAAGCTTAGACAGAAAACTCAGTTACTACACAGGCATGTCCCTTACACACAACTGAGAGAAACTGGCCAGGAAAATGAAGGGAAAAAATTGTAACTTTGCCTATCTCTCTCAACTGTGGGAATGAATGACTGGTCAGACTGCATAAGATAAATTTAAAGTAAACCTAGCTGATAAGAAACATTAGTTTATTTAAGGTGAGTCATGAGATTTCAATTCGTTTTACCTAAGCCTGTCAGAATATTCAAATAGCTGTAATAAACACTGAAATACTTAGTTTTTTCAAGTTAAAAAATTAGGCCTGTAACTTTCACAGAAGCTACAAATCCTTTGTCTTTTAACCAGCTCTAAAATATTGTAGCTTACAAATTTTCTATGAAATATCAATAATTATGAAAGTGCTTATAGGGATATCAGGGAAGTTGTTTTTCAACTGCTTCTATTGGGGACTGTTAGCTCTGTGCTAGTATTAGCCACACTTATGAAATAATTTTGCTAGAGGCAGTTTTTCAAGAAGTAAATATTTTGTGAAACCATTTGGATTGTCCTCACTTGCATCATTGCCTTCTGATAGACTGACTTCAGAACTGTTAAGCCTGCAGCCATCCAGGCATGTGACAGTCAAAAGTCTTTTTGTAACCCCAACACCTCTACTCTTTTAAAGATGTGTTTCTTTAGAAGCTGTGCTGTAGAGCCATGCTTTCAAAAATAGCTGTCATCTGTAGCACCTGAACACAGGATGAATCGAGCTTACTATTTCATTGAGAGCAGAGTGGGGCCCAGCTGAGCACTTTAAAGGGTAGCCTGAAATATCCTCAAGGTTCAAAGAACTTTGGACCAGCTCCCAGTTATTCAGAAAGCCAGAAACTCTCCCAAAGTGTTTCCTATGTCAGGAATGCTGCCTGAGCTGCTCAGATAGTTATGTCGTGTTTGCCTCAAGATAGTACCTCAGCTGGTTGTGACCATTACTCACCATATCCTCTTAGAAAAACCCAGCCTTAAAAACTGGCAGGTGAGCAAAGGCAGGATGAAGAGAGGAATACCTTGAGGTCTTTATTCAACAGAATGGGTATCTGCCAATTGAAACAGAACCAGTGAAAGCAAGAGCTGCTTCTGTAATAAATGGTAGCTTTTATTATGCCTCCTAACAATGTTTTGCCCTCATCAAGAAAGGACTTGTGGTTGTGACATTCATGGTACCACAGACATATTACTGCTGGGTTTAGTTTGTGTACCTAATTAAAGCTGGAATGTCTCACGGCTCACTGCAGCTTTCCATCACATGAACCCTCTTGACATTATTTATGCAACTGCTAAGTGGCACAGAAACACATCCAAAGGAGAAGCAGAGAGGAACAAATGGCTAAAGAAAGGTCAGGGCAATACCACATGGCTGCTTAGCTGCTTCCTAGGAATGGAAAGAGAAATTCTGCTCCTTTTGAACCCCTCCTTTCCTTTTCTTCGTTAGCAAAATTAGTTTATGGGTTGTGACATTGAGGGCTTAATTTTCCTTTTATTGCTTTGGAGGGCCACAAATACACACAAAGCAATAAAGCAGAAATATTAATGTAGTTGTTCTCTTTTAAAGCTGCCAGCACTTGGCTGTCACACAGACAGCATCATTTCTCTTTGTGCTTTATGCTGCAGACACTCTCAGATCAGGGTAAGACACTTAAACGTATTCTGTGTGTTTCAGGAACATCTGTTGGCATATCATCATCTCAGAACAAATTTGCCAACCCCCATCAGAAACACCACTAATACATATTTATATCAAGGGCCCAGGCATTTAGCAGGAGCTCAGCAGCAACTTGAAGCTTGGATTTTTTTGGTCATGGTATACCAGCCTCTAAAATCTAGCATGCAGGAAAAAGTCTGCAGTCTGATCAGTGGAACAGAACAGGTTTTGTAAGATGAGCAATGAAATGGATGATCAGGTTTGAAGCAAATATAAGGAAATGCTTCCTAATACAACATGTAGTTAATCTGTAGAGCTTGTCACCATTGGATGGTGTGGGTGCTAAGAGCTTACAAAGGTTCAAAAGGCAATCGAATAAATTCAGGAAAAATAGAAAAATCACTGGAGAGTGCTGGTCCTATCACCATCTCCCATTCAAGGGGCCTCATATCTCATTACTGTAAGCTTTAGTGTACTTGGGAAATACTGCTTTGATCTGGCTTTGGTCTTATCCTTGTACATAAGCATCTGCTACTGGCCACTCTCCAAAACAACTCAAAAACAAGTAGAGTTTTTTGCATCACGCAGAGGAAGAAATTTCACAGATTCTTGTCCTGCAGTTGGATCCTTAAAAGTGAACAAATACTCATATGATTTAACATCATTTTACATACCGTCAGTCAGGAAGTTTTCATCTAAACTGCAAAGACTCCTGAGTGGCAATCCCAGGCTGATTAATTTCTTTCAACATGAAATACTGTTTCTTTTAAAATCAAACCCATATAAATATGAAATGTTTGCTTTACATTTTGTGAACCCAAAAAATATTGCAGTGATACAGGGATTTTCTGATCTGCAGAAAAATTCCACTCAAAATATTTTCCTTGTCCTGAACGGCTTCTAGCCTGAAACTCTTCAGATCTATGACTCTTATGTATGTTGTCATGTTTGCTCTAGGTTGATACTGAGCAAACAGAGACTGTGACAAAAGAGTCCTACTTTTAAGAGGCCCATCAAGAAAAAAACCTGTTCCAAGTCTTTCTAGCTAAGGCCAGAAACATACTTAAATGAGGTTTTGAAGGCCAAAGTGAGAGCATAAAAGAAAATGAGAAGAGTGAAGGGAAAGATTTCAGATGAGGTTAGAGATTTTCTAAAAAAAAAGAACCAATGCATTAAAAATCATACCGTGAAGAAAAGGCCAATGGCCTTGATGATAGACTAATGGTTTTGTGGGGCAGAGGGGGGACTATGTTACACTTCACAGCCCTGACATGACCTAGGCTGACTGACAGTCTTTCTTTCCAATTTCCCAATCACTAAGGTTTTAATTTGGTTCAAACTGCCTCTATTCTCTCCAAGAGTGTTCGTTTCTTCCTATTTAGAAAAATGCCATATATCCTGCAAGGGTATCATGACAAAATCTTTGTGCAATTCTGATTTAAAACACAAAGCAATCCAGATTCTGATTGTCCACCTCCTTTTCATTTCTAATCAGCACAATAGGTACATCATTTTTAGCAGTGAACTGACTTTGCCATACATGTCTTTGCAGGACATTAAGTAGTTTTTATTTGTTGAATATAATATTCTTCAGACTGTTAGGAAACGTGTACTGTGTAAGCCAAATACAATTTGAAAATATTGTGATTAGATATTTACAATTTTTATCAAAGTGTTTTGGTGTATGCTATGCTGTCTCAACTCGCAAAAGTTCCAAGCCACAAGAGGGCTTCGTTGTGCTAAGATGTCCTTGGTATAATATAGATGATGTTTAAACTTTAGCAAGAGCTGTGTAAGGCTGACACTGAGCCTAAATAAGTCTTTTGATTGAGATCTTTCAAAGATGATCATTCTGTAAAAAGACACTAAGATCTCTTGAAAATTTGCTTACTGGTATTAGCTGATATCCATGATTTTTGTCAGGACTTGAGAATGCAAACAAGGAGAGTAAAGTACTGGATTGTATTTGTGAAATACAAACATCAGGTTTAAGATAAAGGGTTAGCCTCTGCCATAATAATCTGAAATTTAATACTCATTCTTAAACTAATGTGCACTGTGAAAAAACAACCCCAAACATGCAGAACAACTAAACAGCAGTGCCTTAAAATGAAAATAAGGGAAAAATTGTACTTGGATTTTCCCATATTTGGTGTAGCCCTTCCGTGAATGCTGTCAACAGTATTAACACTGACTTCAGTGGAGCAGACCTCTCTGTTAGCGCCGAAGAGTTACAACCCCTGCTGCACACATGAGCATATACTGCCAGTTACATTTGACCTGAGCAACGGCACACACAAATTGGGCTCCTCCAGCAGGAGTTGTTGGCGCATGTAGCTGTCAGAGTCTTCCTTTCCTAGCCTGACAGTCTAGCTTAGTTCTTAGAAAGAAACAGAAGAAGGAAACATTCCCCAGGCTGTGAATAAAGTAGCATGGCTCACTGGTATCACCAAGATTTGGTTAATGATTTTAAGCACACATGAGCTGGTGTACGACTTCTGGGAGCCAGTCACTTCATACTTCTGAAGAGGAAGTTGCACTGTTTGTTAGGATTTCCCATACCAGGGAATCAGAAATGCAATGCCCTCACTTACCGTGATAGGCAGGTGGTCCCTTCAGCCCTTTATCCGGTAGTTTACACTGCCTTAAAAGTCTTAAAATGTGCATTTATTATAGCAATACCCAGCAGGAAGAATCAACTGCACAAAATGCAGTGGAAATATAGCAAACCCCTTGCCTTGGCGTTGGTGGCAATTCCTTTGTGTTTTGCAAGCAATAGAACCTCACTGCATTCCCTCCACTTCTTTACTCTTCAGCTTGCATGCAGTTGTGAGAAAACGACCCATTTCTCTGTCACTCTGTTTTGAGGAAAACACAGAATTAATTTTTATTTTGTTTCCAAATCTACCAACCAATCCTTTAAATCCCCATCTGATTAGCACCATGCAAACTCCAGGGTACATGCAGGCATTCAGAGTTGCTGTCAACGTCAAGAGCCTTTCTCCCACAGTTAAACTCCAACCAACCTTGACTATAAAGTCTACTGCTGGGCTGAGTCCTGAGTCTTCTGGCCCAGGTGAGGGATCAGTAAGTAGCTAATGGAGTTTTCCTGCTCCCAAGCTGGTGTCTGCTCTGTAAGGCAGGAGCTCTGATTCTGAGAGGTATGTCTGTTATAAAACATGTCCAACAACAAGTTTGTAGGTGCCTGGTATGACTCTGTGACCAAGCCTTTGCAAGGACTTTACAATGCAAGTGTTCTGTCTGGCTGAATGCTTTGCAGTGTGAATAGGCTGGTTCAGAACTGCTCCTGTCAGTGTGTCACCAAGGCGTAAAGTACTTGATAGAGCACTGTAGACATGCCTTCTACTCAGTGCTGTAGAGATGAGAGGGGGGCTTGGAAAAAATACTTAATTTAAACCCATCTGTAAGGCAAGTAGTTTCTCTATGAAGTGCCTTGACTTTTCCTCGTGGAAAGAGCTAGGTATTAGTATTATTAAATAAGGCTTGAAGCCTTTGGCTCTTTCTTGTTTCCAGTTGCTTGAGCAGTAATATGTTCATCTGATAGGAAACTCACCTGTGGTTTTCCCTGCATGAAACTTATATTAAGTTCTCCTAGGTGGATTCGTAAAACATTCCTCATAATCCCCATTTATTTCAAGCCATTTTGCAGTCCTGAATAGCACAGTACCTCATAAAGAACATTTCCTTTCATACAAAACCCATTTGCATTTTATTTGTGCCTCAGAGGAAGAACAATCCAAGCTGATTACAATCCACAGACACTGTACACAATGAAAAATTAATTGCATCAATCTTTTTGCTGTAGTGGTCTTAACAACTCATTTTCAACCGGTCATTTCTCCACCTGCTCACCGGAGCCCAGGCAGCTGAAGCAAGTGCATCTCTGACACTGACTGAATACCAATGAAGCGAAGGTCACCTAAGCATCAAGCGAGTGGGAGAACAGTACCCAGCAAAAGATGTCAGTTTTGGACCAGCAGCAATCACTGTGGGATGGAAACCCAGTAAGTAACCGGAGCACAAATCTTAGCGAACGCACATCGATGCGCACATGCATGCAGAAGAAAAGTCGCAGGGAGAAGGAAAGATGTGTCGGAATCAGAACAACAAAGGTAGTCCTGCCTCCATTCATGAGAGCTGTCACTTGGCAGGCACTGACAGCAGTTGTAAATCAAGATTTGCATGCTGGCTCCAATGCTAGCGATTTGTTCTGCCAGGTAAAATGCTCTTGCAGGATGTGTATTTATCAAGACATGGCTTCTGCTTTCTACAGCCAAAGTTGCTAAAACACAAAGGAAAAGCAAACATTAAACTTCAATACTTTACAAAATAAGAAAAAAGGCAGAGGGCTGGGGGCACACACGACAGGAACGACACCTGCTACCTGCATCAATAACACTGCAAGGCAGTAATTTCATCCCATGCCTGCACTGAAAGCATTCCTTGGGTGCAACTCAGTGCAAGCCATATCTGAAGGTATTTTATGTACAGGGAGAGT
Organism: Cephalopterus ornatus; assembly: GCA_013396775.1. Taxonomy (NCBI): domain Eukaryota; kingdom Metazoa; phylum Chordata; class Aves; order Passeriformes; family Cotingidae; genus Cephalopterus; species Cephalopterus ornatus. The sequence goes on along the minus strand of VZRE01007699.1, from coordinate 46,852 downwards.
TAGAGTATTCCATGTTGAACTGTGAAAGTACTGTAATTTCTTCATATTAGTGGAAATGGTTTGAGTATTCCAAATTCTCTTATGACTTGATCAGAGCCCTCAGATGGGTGTAGGGAATGCCTGAATTTCAGCCATCTTTTGGAAAGTTTAGTCATCATCCACATAGCTGCTTGAGGAAATGGTTGTTTTTATATTTCACCACAGGTTCAGATTGTTTTAGGATGTGTGTAGCAGAGTAGTCAAGAGAAGGTTCTCAGCCCGGTGGGACAAGTAGCACACAGTGATTATGTGGATGATTATGATAAGATGTATTGCTAATACAGTATCTAAATATCACAGATATAGTATCTAAATAATAATTCTATCATCTATTACAATGGATTAGAGTATCTAAAGGGTTATGGATGTATCTAGGTTTGGCTAGAAACATACAGGTTTACAGTCTTTGGCCTTGCAAAAGTCACAATTACAAAGCAACAAAGCAGCTATGAAGCTACTTTAGGATTTTATCTCCTTATTTGACCAGATCTTAGCACTTCTGCTTGCAGTCTTGGGATACCACTTGACTCCATTGGCCCAGTCTCCATGAGCATTTTATACCCTTTTGCAGTCCAATGTGCATCCAAGTGAAAAGCATTAATTATATGAACATAATTAATACACATCTGGTGTTCTTAGGACAAATCACATTGCCCATTAGGGACAGGAAAGGGAAGGGAGGTGTGTGTGTGTGGGACACACATGTACCAAAGACTAGAATATCTTTTGTTGCAGTCATGAAATGTCCCATATTTCCCCAGTCAGGTTTTCTTTTTCTGCTTAGATGTATGCACATTCTCCGAAGTAAACAAATCTCTGTTTTTGAAGGAGGAGATTTTATCTATAGGGGGTCTAACACAACATTTGGAACTCTAAAAAAATAGAAGACAACATTTTAAAAATATGCTGTAATTCCCTGTGTAGCAGAATTTAAATTGAATTTTTTAAATTGATTGTAATCATTACTTTTAATTTTCCTCCAGAAAGTGCTTGCTACAGTTCAATAATAGAGGGAGGAAACAGCTGGTCTGTGCATTTGTGAGTGAGCAGCATTTAATAAGGTAATATGTTCATTTTCTAGGTGTCAAGAATTACGAATTTATGCCAGGTCAAATTAGTGCACATGTTTTCACACAGCATGGTGAAGAGCTCCATAAGCAGCGAGCACTGTTGTATTTAGGATGCTTGTGAAACATCTACTTCAGGAATAAGAGGAGAGCCTCTGTGCTATAGAGATGCAGCCTTTTATAACAGAAGTGCTAGGTCACACCTAAGTGCTAACCCACACCTCAGTATTCCATCCAAAAACCTAAAATCAACATAAAGCTGGTAGCTGTAAAAAATGTGACTGGTGCACAAGCCCCAGGCTCCCATCATTTTCCTACTAGAAAGTGCCCCATAGCGTTTCAGTAATACGAACAGAAACTAATTTTCCTTCGTCTGCCAAGACAGCAATATGATATTGTGTTTGTAGTGTAGATAAAAAACAGATATCAAACTCTATTAAACTTTGGGCTAGACTTTTTTGCTTCTTCCCCAAACCAAATAGTAAATATTGACTGAAGTAGGTTTATCAATATTTATTTTAAGGGGAAAATAAATCTTCCTGTTTGCAAAACTATAAAGCCAATTTTGTTAGGGAGAGAGATGACTCAAATGGTAAATTTCCCAATAATAATCTCAGTGCCTTTCAGCAAACATAAAAGGACATAAAAAGGGAATGATCCACTAGGGAACATTCAAAACTGACTCCCAGTGGTAACCAGGTGTAAAGGGCAAGCAGGTGCCCAACATCTAGATTCTTCTGCTTTTAGACACAGTGCCATTTTTTGAGCTGTCCCCCGAATTTCTCCATTTAGAAGGTAACAATGCACTTGTGGACGTAGAGAGACAGGAACTGCATGGTTTGGGCACCAGCTGCCCAGACAGGGCAGAGGAGATGACTTAGGTGCAGGGTGTGATGCCACTCATCCCTAGCAGATATTTACCTCATATAGCAAACACAAGGAGACCATGGGCTTGTGAAGGAAAGGGAGAACGGGGAAGGCAGAACTTAGATGGGCAGTGAAAATAATTTATTTCTCAGCCCAGACAAATCAGAATGATGACCATAGGAAACAGTCTCTTAGTGCCTGAATGCTGAAAAGACTGCACGCACACATCTCGGTACTTGGGGGTATGTGACATTAGAGAGTCACTTTCCCTTCCTGTAAGGTCTCTCTTTCTTACGTTGCTGCCACAATGCTATAACATTGCTTCCTACATTTACAGATGTGTTTGTGTGTGTGTGTGTGTGCGCATGTGTGTGTATCTGTGTGCTGTACAGGTGATATGAGAAGTTTGCAGCTGAAACTCAGTTCAGTCTTACTTGCTAGGATAGTATGCTGGCTGGAGACGTCCTGCTAGGATAATATGCTGGCTGGAGACATCCTCCTGACTCCACTGAAAGGAGAGGCTTTGCATTTTAAGAAATCTGGTCTTGTGCCCCCTGCCTTCTTTCTGCAGTGGTTATTAGGAAGACAGCTGGGGTGACCTTTTCTCTCTGTATGCTGTTGAATTACAAGCTTTTGCTCTCCTCATTTCCTCTGGAGTTCTAGCCCAATTTTGCCTCCTAGAGACCACACTGACTTTCCAAAATGGTTCCATTCCTCTAACTTAGTATTCTGAAGTTTGGTTTAAGAAGGATATCCAGACCCACGAACAATGCCTCAGACATTTGTGCTCCATTTCTAAAGATGAAAAAGAAAGCAACATGATCCAGCTCTTTGTCCTTGTGCCGTTGTTACTCTGAATAAGAAAGATTGAACAGGCAGGATCTGCATAAATTACCACCAGTGAGGACACAAAAAATAGGTAGAAGGAAAAGCAAATAGCAAAATTAGAATGACTATTATAGTAAAAAAGGTACCTACTGAAGGGGAGGAGCTTTTAAAACCAATGTCATATAATGAAATGCAACGCTAACATTCCATTTTCTACAGAAGAGTTACCTTGAGGCTGTGTTCTACCATGGCTGTATTTATCTCCGTGAGTGAGTGGAGAGGAGAGACAACTGCCAAGAGGAATAGCCACAAGCAAGTTATTCTGTCTTCTTGTGCTAGGAGTGACAAGTGCCAGAAGAAAGATCAATCATCACTTTCCACATTGCTCTCCGTGATTTGAAGCGGTTTTATGCAGGAGCTGGAGGAGATGGAAGATGCTTGCAAGGTGATTTTAACAGCTAAAGGTTGTAAGGATTTTGCCCAAATGGAGGAACTTGTTGAGGTACACATCTAGAAGTCCATGAAGGTCTAGAATGCCTATCCTCTTACGCAGGCACCAAATGTAGTGCTGAAGAGTAAAACTAGTAAGTTTCTATCTGTGAAAGTGCTGTTTGAGTTTACCACCATGAGATGAATATCATAAAACTAGAGAAGGTTATTTTGATGTCTGGTATTCTTAAAAAACAATTCCAAAAACATTTTCTGGTCCAACTCTGTGTGCCTCAAGGACCTCAGAGGACTCTCCAGCAAGGGATATCTTGAAAGCAAAAAAAAAAAATATTAAAAATTAAAACCTAATTTTCTTCTATAATCACACTTTCTTGTATCTTTTCCTTCTCTCTGTTCTCTTCTAGGTAGATCACTGCTTGTATGTTCAAGCTTTCTCATCAAACTGAATGCTTAATTTCTGTACTGTAAATGTAAAGTGTCATAATACCTTCACGTATATAGCTGTGGTGTCACCACAGAATCGCACAGTGGTTGGGGTTTGAAGGGACTACTTGTCCTAGTCCCTTCACCTAGTCCAATTCCTCTCATAAAGCAGGTTCAACTGGAGCAGGTTGCACAGGATCATGTGCAGGTGGCTTTTGAATATCTGCATATAAGGAGACTTCACAACATCTCTGGGTAGCCTGTTCCAGTGCTCTCACCCTCTCACCCTCAAAACAAAGAAATTTTTCCTTATATTCCAAAGGAATTTCCTGTGTTTCAGTTTGTGCCTGTTGCCCTTTAGCCTGTTGCTGGGAACACTGAAAAGAGTCTGGCCCCATACTGCCCTTAAGATGTTTGTATGCACTGATAAGATTCCCCTCAGTCATCTCCTCTCCAAGCTAAACAGGCCCAGCTCCCTCAGCCTGTCCTCGTAAGAGAGATGTTCCTGTCTCCTAATCATTTTTGTAGCCATCCACTGGACCCCCTCCAGGAGTTCCTTGTCTTTCTTGAGCTGAGGAACCTGGAATTGGACACAGTACTCCAGATAAAGCCTCACCAGGGCCTCCCTTGACCTGCTGGCCATAATCCATTGGTTATTCCTCCCCAGGTGAAGGACTTTGCATTTGCCCTTGCTGAACTTCAGAAGGTTCCTCTCTGCCCATCTCTCCAGCCTATCCAGGTCTCTCTGAATGTCTGCACAGCACTCTGGGGTATCGGCCACTCCTCCCTGGCTGAGGGTGCACTCTGTCCATCGAAGTCATTGATGGAGAAGTTGAACAAGTCTGGACTCAGTACTGACCCCAGGGGCACAATGCTAGTGACAGGACTCCAGCTGGACTCTGTGCTGCTGATGACAACCCTCTGAGCTCTGCCTTTCGGTCAGCTCTCAATCCACCTCACTGCCCACTCATCTAATTCACAATTCCCAAGCTTACTTCATGGGAGACTGTCAAAAGCCTTGATGAAATCAAGGTAGGCAACACCCACTGCTCTTCCCTCATCTACTCAGCCAGTCACTCCATCATAGAAGGCTATCAGATTGGTCAAGTACGATTAGCCCTTGATGAACACCTGATAAAATCTTTTCCTTCACATGCTTAGAGATGACATCCAGGATCACCTTTCCAGGGATGGAGGTGAGCTTGACTGACCTGTAGTTTCCTTCACCCCCTTTTGAAGATTGGAGTGATGCTGTCTTTCCTCCAGTCCTCAGGCACTACTCTTGCTCTCCATGATTACTCTTGCTCTCCATGACCTTACAAAGATGATGGAGAGTGTCTTAGCGATAACATCTGACAGCTCCCTCAGCACTTGTGGGTGCATCCCACCAGGATCCATGAGTTTATGGGTATCCAGTTTGTCAATATGATCTCAAACCCAATCGTCCCTGATAAAAGGCAAATCTTCCTTTCTCTAGACTTTCCCTCTTGCCCCTAAGGTTTGGGATTCCTGAGGGCTGGCCTTAGCAGTAAAGACTGAAGAAAAGAAGGCATTCGGTAACTCTGCCTTCTTTTATCCTTTGTTGCCAGGGCACCAGTGAGTCATCTATGAATTCTGGACAGTGTGGCCTAAGTCAATGCCAGGCTTAACCTGTGCCAAAAGACAGCAAGAATCTAATAGAGAATGAAAAGATTTTTTTTTTGGGTGAGGGTAGTGGTGGGAATGTTGTGAAGAAAAAGTTCTGGGGAATTATTTAATGCCATACTTGCACATCAAGGGCTTTAATAAAATAAAAAGAGCAAAGAGAAGACTATGTGCACCCTGATGATGAATGAATACGCCTGCTTCAGTACTTCTGGGATGGATTAAGCTGTTGAAAAAGCATTCAGCACTGGCTAAAGAACTGTAATATATGTGAAATTCCACAGTTAATGCATCATTAAATAATTTGCTGCCACTGATTTATAGGTGCAATATACTACACTATGTCAAACCATGTGGGATAATAAATGGTATCACAAAAACATACTATCGAAACTTTTGTTCTAATCAGTCTTTTGAGTTCTAGTAGAATATAGTTCTGCAGAACAGAATTGTCCTATTGATCCTGATAGTGTAACACATAAAAGCTTCATGCTACATATATTTTAACACCTTTTCTTAAGCAACCTAAGCAGCCTGGGTTGTGGTCCAGTGAATCGGGTACTGGACTGTGACTTTTGGGACCCACACTCTGGTCCTTGCTCTGTCATTGAAACTCTAAACTGCTGATCTAAGTTTTTCCAGGTTGAGTACTATAATGCTCACTTTGAGACCTGTGCTCCCTCTTTTTCATGGACACAATGTTCAATCCAATCACCTACCTACATATATTGGACACATAGGGGCAGGGCAAGGGGAGATAACCATCAGTCTGAATTCAGTCTTCACTTGGGTGACTTACTTCTTATAGAGGACATTGTCCCTCTCCCCCTATTCACCGTTTGAAAGAGAAATGCTTGTTTGTTCTCTTCCAGAAGGAATTACCTTCTTTCAAAGTATATATTCAGGGGAAAAAGCAACACACACGTCCTACCCTGTTAGTGCTCATTTTCAGTGCTTAAATTCTTTATAGAAGAAGGAAATGGGCTCAGTTCATCTCAGATCTTGCCCAAAATGTTCTTCCCCTTGTCCTTCTACCCTCCACTTTCCACAATGTGCCTAATCTCAGGGCTGCAGGGTCTTGCTAAGCAAGATTCACAGTCACTCTTATTGAAGGAATCTTCTCATTTGTAGAAACCAATGATTTACTGGGGCAGGTAAGGAGAAGAGTAGTTTGACCTTGGCAGACTGGTGGTGGGACATTCAATTGGAGGAGGTCTTCTCTTCTAGTCCCTATAAGACTGGGTTTGGACTTTGCAATGTCCCTTTTGGGACCAATACAAAGAGCCTTGATGCTGGCTGGTACCTTTAGATGTATGACACTAATGGATGAGCTAATTGTAATTAATAATTTATTTGATTAATTTAACCCCTTTAAACTTTTGTACTCTTCTGTTTGCAAACAAGAACTGTTTTTTTCCATCTTTCTAAATTATTAAGCAGGCATTTTCTGCAGCCATATTTCAACCTACAGGAAATAATTGCTGAGACTTATTTGAATCCGTTGTTCATACTGTGTGATTGGTCATGCTGTAATTAAAATCTGTATTCTTTCATATTTTGTCAGAGTCCAGAGTGTACCAATGAGCTCTCATTACCCTAAGAGACCTTGCCAGGTTCCTCCACCCTCACTGCCCGCTCACTGCCCAGGAGTTTCATTTAATCTCAAGCTCAGGACTGCAATCTTGACTTGAGCAAAATGTAGGTGTACGTGTTTCAGTTCTGCTCCCAGATTGTTGCTTAGGTTTCCTGGGTTGAAAGAAGAGCTGACCTGTTACTTTCCGTTATAGTTGCTGGTAGAACCTGTCACGGCCACCATTCTGCCTGGGCCACCCAGCTCAGACATGGCAGGGCTGTGTCCAGTCGGTCAGGTCACTGCCCTGCTCATGTTGCCATCCTCGGCTCCCGGCTTGCCTTTCCTTGTGAGGTCACTCAAATCTTGCTCTGATAAGCATTATTTTTACTGGAGTAATCTTGAGGATAGTATTTAGTACAAAACATAAAAATTATTCTCTCTCTACCTCAGTTAAAGGTGGCATTTTGAAAAGTGTTGAGAGTGCTCGGAAGTCTCTTTTAGCAGTGATTTTGGTATTTTGGAGAAAAAGGTAGTATGTAATTTGAATGAAACTTTACATTTCTCTAAGTGCCTGACTGCAACAATGTATAAGTAGGAGGTGTCACTAATGTAAATCCAGTTTAAACACTAGAACAAAGAGCTTCAGTCAGAAGGAGAAGGATCTATGTCTCCTGAGTAGATTGTTAATACCAGTAAAACCAGACAGCTTTTGAAGGATCAACTGTTTAAAAATAACCTTTAAGGGGGATCATGTTTTGAGATGGAGATGTAACTCTTTTAACATTTGGGTGGTTTAAAAACTTGTGCCTAGAGGTCAAGAAGTCTCACTATCTAAGGGCAAGATTTCCAAATGCATTAGAGTTGCACAGCACCCACATTCCTACAAGAGCTGCTGGAAAGGATGCTGTTAAAAGATGGTACTCCACTGAGGGAGGGGAGGTGGACCCTAAAATTTTAGGTTTAACCAGACTGAGCACGGCAGTGCCCTTTTCAGAATATATGCTGTACTGAAGTTGATGGGGATGCTGACCTGAATTACAATGGGACCAAGAAGTACCAGGTACCCTAGGGATCCTAGAGCACACAAAACTGTTAGCAAATTTTTATAACATAAACCAACTCTCTGCCAGACCAAATCAGCTTACTCTTGCTGAAATCCATGGCCTCAGTTGCAGTAATCAGTTACACTTCTGCTACTTTACTGTGTATTCCAACTAAGAATCTATCCTAAAGTATGTGCTAATTGACAGAAAATGTTTTCAAGATTAAATACTGACCTAAACATCACCATCATCTCTTTAATATCAATTTTTACTGTACCATATGCCTGATAAAATACAGCTAGTGCAAGATAAGCGAACTACTGCCAAGGTGGAGAATCAGTCAAAGGAAACACTTTTCTTTAAAGCCTTGAAAATGCAGTAACTCTGAGAAAACAGGCTCTAACAAAGACCTTGGTGAACTATGGTCCATTGTCAGAAATGTTGCAGCCAGAGTTTCCAGAGAGAAGAAACTCTGTCACGATGGAATGGCTGTTTGCAGAGTTTCAGCCCACAGGTGTTTTGATGCTGGCACACTTACTGCTGTGACTTCTACATTACATTAAGCTAAAGAGGGAGCCACAGCACAGGGCTTCTAAATGAAATGAATGTTCAGTAGCTCATGCCTTTTTGCTTGCTGGCCACTGCTTTTTCAATTCCAGCATTTTCAAGAGCTGCAGTTATGGTAAAAAGCAGAATTATATGGCCCTCCAACTTCTGTAACTCACTTACTACTACTATGAGTATTCCGTGGGTTGTGTAAGAGTTAGAGGCCTTGATCATTGTCTTTTTAAGCATAGAAGAACTTATGCTGCTGCCCCAAAGTACTTGCACTGAGTTGTCCAAGCCTTTTCCATGTGTAGTGAGTTATCTCACCTACTCCAGAAAGTGTAAGAAGATTCACTGCTTGTATACTGTTACCTTCAGGATATTTCCTGTTGGCTCTCGGTGAGTAAAGATTCCTAGATGACTGCTGCAGCTCTCAGACCGGCCAGTCCTTGAGATTCTACTTTTCTTTTAACTGCACAGTTTCATACACTTTCCAGAAAATAAGATAGAAAATTATGTAACTTGAGGTGAATCTCAGTGGTGAAGCTATCCAGCATGGAATGAATTAGCTGCCACTACCTGGAAATCACTTGTGTGAGGTAAAAGCATTTTAAGTGATGAATTAAATATCATGCCTCTAGTTGCATGAATGAGCAAATAAAAAAGAACAGTATTGCCACAAAGCTTGGTAAATCTTCCAGTGTACAGTTGTGTCATCTCAACAAAGGCCTCTTTGTTTGCTTTGAGTTTCTAATTCCTATTTCATCCTTGGAAGACCCTTTCTCCAGTAAACACTCCTTCAGTATTATCCATGCTGGATCTTAATCAGACTAATGAAGCAAAAAATCAGCTTCTCATATGTGGGTTGAATGAGCAGAATTGCTCTCTTCTCCTGGTACAGTCTACCTCATCAGAGGTGTTTTTTAAGAAATAACTTTGTGTTCTTTCATGTTTCAGTCAACTTTTCTTCATCCAGGTCAGTCTGCGCAAAAGGCGGAAATTGGGAATTAATTATTGCTACCTGTGTTCCTTTGAAGCTTGTTTCTGCAAAGAGTGTTAGAGACTGAATTCCATCCCTGCAATTTAAATGAACAATTGGCACTTTACTGACCCCATTTTCTTGTAGCTATTTCAGGAATTAGAGTGGTTAGCAAAGACCTTGATGGCAATAACAGCAGATAGTGCATGGCAGAATGATTACTGTGTTCATTCTTTCTCTGTTCTCAAACAGTAACTGTGTTTAAAGGGAAAAGAAGCTTTCTTGAATGTATTCAGGTTCTCTCTGTTTGGCTTAATGGCTCAAGTGCAGGCCTGAGACTCAGAAAACCTGAGTTCATATGTACGCCACCGGTGATTCTCATGCCTCTGCTTTTCCAGGGACTATGGTCACTAGTGTTTCTTTTTATGCATAAAAAGAAACCTCCCATAGGGCCAGAAATACTCTACCTGGAAAAAAGCATCTAACTCCAGTCTGTATCTGGCCTGTGGCAGATCTCCTGCAATTGTTTCAGATGGTACCACAGCCTGAGGCTTGGTTCCCAGAGTAGGAACAGGAGTGTGGCTCATTGAGCCTAGGTACAGTGTAGGCTACCAGCACCTAAGTGCCTGGTAGGGAGCCCACGCTGGCTTGGAGCTGCAAGGTCAAAACCTGCCTGCATTGGGTGCAATGCCATCCTAGCAGACTGCTGTATGCACACTGAGCTTACTGCGGTTGTGCACATATTTGGGAGTCTGCCCTTCAGGCCTCGCTGGCTCTAAGGGTGGTGGGAATGGGGAATTTCTCTGCTGTACTGCGGTGAAGGAACAGATTGTGGAGTTGCTAAAAAAACACAATAAGCCACACATTCAGTCCCATAGCCAATCTGTGCCGTTCCAGGACCTTGTAGGAGATGTTAAATTAGTAGCTATCCCAGTGTTGGCCTACCTCATTGAGCACAGGGCATTTTCTTTGCATGGAACAATACATCCATAGTGTGCTTTTTGTGAAAAAGAACAAAATTAAATGTGTCACAGTAATAATTAGACCATGGTGAAGGGAAGCTGCTGATGGAACACCTTTGGGTCTGAAACCCTAACAAGGGCTATATTCTTGCATGCTGGTAACTGAGAACTGCACAAATTTTCTGTGGTACGCAGCCCCAGAACTCTCTTGGCATTATCTTTTGCATGCTGTGAACTGTTTGAGTGCCGTGAACTGTTCTCCCAGAACAGGTAACTGCACCACCACAGGATGGGAAGTGCCTTGCTTTCTACAGGCATTATCTCTGCTGTGCAAAGCTGCAAGATGCATCACTTCCATACTGGCAGCTGGTAAGAGACTGGGAACTAAGCCTAGCTCCCAGATTAGCTCTTCCTCTTGTGGTTGCTCTCCCCAGCTCTTGTCTGCTGTGGGAAACTGAATCAGGCTCTCAGACTTGCTCAGACTCTTGATTTCTGTCCTGAGATTTCTCTGTGCTGAGTTTGATCAACTTAGTGGGAAATAAACTTGCGGACAGCAGCTTCCAAAGCACTCTTCTGACAATGTGTGATTTCCTGCTGCACTTGAACAAGCGTAACAAATGCAAAAAGAATGCATGCATGTATTCATAAGTCTTGTTTTGAATACTTTTCCCTTGAAAGGGGACAACTATTCTTTTATGGAACAATTTCCCACTGAAGGAAGTAAAATTTAACTACTCATCCACCTCATAAATATTAATTTACCATTAATAAGTATTTTCTTTTTTTTTTTTTGGCGCTGATAATTTGAAATTTTGCTACAAATGTCTGGCCTGTCAAAGCCTTCATATTAATTATAAGTAAACGTGACTCCTCATTTTTATAAGGAAATAATAGTTTAATCTCAAGACTGTCACTTTTCATTGGGAATGATGAATGACATCTTGGGAATGACATGACAGCAGTGTCAAACAGCTTATCACAGTTGATACTTCAAAGGCTCTCAGGCTTGGCTAATTGGTGAAACAATAAAATAAGGTGACCATCAACAGCCTAGTGAGCAGTTCCATTTATATTTTTTCCATTCATAAGAGTCCAGGCTATTTTATGTAAGAATTACTAATTTGGGGGGGAATATAATTCAGCAGTTTATTGTGATCCCTGCCTTTGGAAGATAACTAAAGTCAGGTTGATTTTTTTGATTAGTGTGCACATAAATGCAGTTTTTCCAGAAATGCACTCAGAACTGACATGAGATTTCTGGAAGATTAGTTTTCTACTATGGATATTAACAGGCAGATCAGCAAAGATCCTCAGCAGACAGTAGGTGCCATTTTAGGAACCATGGCTAAATGCAATGGAGTCTTGAAAACGTGGTCCAAAATGGGGAGGATTTGGTGTTGTTTTTCTCACAGTACTTTCATTGCAAGTCCAGCCAAGTATGCCACAGTTAGAGGTGCAGGAACTTGCTTGCTGCCAAACCTGGTGTCAGGCTTTGGCAGCTGAGATGTTCTTGAAAATTTGGCCCTGTGACATTGGTTGAAGCTGCCTTTCCAAGCTCTCTGGCTGCAAGTCACGCTGTCACTTGCTCCAAATTGATATGAAGCTCTATGAACAATGTTCACATGGCCCCAGTGGGCTTCTGCTAGCATTTTCATCCCGGGATCCTTTCTGGAGGCATTTATTTTTCTCTTCTACATTTGGAGCTCCTCACCCTTATTTTGTTCCTTGGGCTGAAATTTTCAAATCAAGCAAAAGATTCAAACACAGACTCTTGGATCTGAAAATAAATCAAGGATGATCTGAGCATCCAGGTTCATGATGAGGCTTTGGAAATCTCTTTGGGTGATTTGTGGATGGAAAATCAGATTAGTTTTTCAGCACAAACCTGGCATACACTTGGAAAGGAGAAAAACCGAATGACTTTAAACTTTCCTGGTTTTTGCCCTATATGAACATGATATGAAAGGCTGCTTTTCCGCTCTGCTTCCAGAGAAAACAAATGGATGGTCAGAGACAGGAATTTCCAATGCATTAATGGCAAATTGAAAAAAATGCATCAAAACAGGAGGCTCCATGTCAAGAGTATAAATTCCCTTCACTCTCCTTTTGGCCTGGAACAGATTTTGACAGAAAGCATTGCATTGAAGTGAATGACAAGTGGGGGATGAAGGCGATGCGTAAAGGTAGTGTGGGGAAAGAGAGCAAATGATATTGGATTCTCACCACTAGCCCATGTATCTTTCTTCTGGGATACAGTGGAGATGGATGGGAGAAGACAGGAAGAAGTCATCTGCTTTAGGATGTTGCTTAATAGGCAAAATAGCTAAAGCAAAGTGACAATATACAGGCATAATAGTGAAATACAATCGAATTCCCATCAGCTTTTACTGGACAATAACTCTGGTCTGTGTTCTTCTATAAATCTGATACCCAGTGCTTTTCATCTCTTTCTTTCAGCCATATTTTCAGAGGTCACAGTCTCTCCACCAATGCATTTTAGAGCAGCAACTGAGCTATTGAGGGACTTGGATGCTGTAGTGTTTCACTGAGTTAAACAATAGACATTGCTTTAAGGGGAGTCAGGGAGACTTGAGGGTGTGCAAGATCTTTATTTATTATTTGTTTGGAGATACACACGCAGAAGGAATGAGACCCGGTAGGAAAAGGACTCCAGCTCCAGGACCCAGAGATGAGTTGGTTTGCCCAGCCATTCACTGGGATTCTGTAGGAGGGAATTTAATCCTGAGTTTCAAACCCCAGATAAATATTTCACAAGCAAGCATATTTTTCTTCTGTTTTTAGCTTGCAGGTGACCAAAACTTCATCAACCATCTGATTGTGACTTTAGACCACTGTAAATCAGAAGGCATGGCCAGCAGATGAACACTAGAGAGATGGAGAAAAGCAGCATGATGGATCTTGTCAAATTCTTCACGCATCAAGATGTAAGTCAAGACAGGAGGACATGGACATTTTAAATGAGCATACTTTCAGCCTGCAGTTTAACCTCCTGTTCTACTTGATTTTAACTGTCTGGCAATTCACTGGTACAAAAGGAAATATTGATTAGGAGATCTGTCATAGCATTATATTTTCCCATATTAAATACAGTGGGGAAATCAAGAACAGAATTCTAAGTATTGAATTTCAGAAAGGGAAAATTTCTCAGCTATTGCAGCGGACTCTCATTTTCCAAACCATAGAAAGTACTATTAAAACATGTAAATGTAATATCAGAGCACTCCTGTAATTTGGTTGATTTCCTTCACTTCCTTTCCCATGCTCCCACACCTCAGTCAGCATTTAAGCTCTTTTGGCTTAGAAGATGCTTGCCTCATGGAGGTGTGGTGTGCTCTGCTGTCTGCCCATCTGCTCTCCAGCCAGCAAAGTGCTACCTGGGGCAGACCTGTTTCTTTCAGATTTCTACCAGCAGCAGTATTTGAAGTCATTGGCTTTTTGACAGTTCAAAGTGTAACTTTTTAATTTCATCTTGGAGCAGCCCAGCTAGTCACCATCCTAAGATGATTAAAGGTAGGTTTTTGCCTGTTGGACTTTGGCAGAGTGTTCCATGAGTGCACTTATACCAAGAAAGCTCTTGAAACAGTTGTCTGGCTCTGTAAGTATCCTGCCAGGGCTGAAAAGGCTGCAGTATTTATCTTGCTGATTTATGGGCATTTAACTTTTCAGATGAGAGTCTTTTGTTGCAACAACACCATTGACAAAGCTAAGTACCCACTGCAAGACTTTCTCAGATGAACCTCTCTCCTAAATCTCTCAGGATATGTGTTAAAAATTGCTGCAGATGTGTGTCATGCAATCTCCCAGTATTATACAGATCCTTAAATCAAAGAAGAAAGAGAAGCACTTCTCCAGACTTCAAGAAAAGCTCTTCCTTAGTCTGGAAGGGACTGAAGGCTCTGTGTGATCCTTCTATGATACCATACAACAGGTTAATAGGGGAAAAAACCCACCTTAGCCTTGTTTGGAAAATAAGGTGGATAAGGATTTATAGGCATTTCCGGTTTATTTGTAAATCAAGCAGTGGGTGGAATCTACACCAAAGAAACTGGAGAGTATGGGCTGTCTAAGCTTGGGTGAGAATTAAGCCCAGAGTTTTGAGGAGTTGCATTCTTGATGTTGGGCCAAATCCTTCAGCACCAGAGCATAGCCAGGTCTTACCAGGTCAGGTTTACCCTTAGAGGTGACTTTTTGCATCTAGATATCCAATACCTTGTTTCTGAGCCTTTTTAGAGAAGCAGTGACTCAGCTGCAGCTCTTCTGTTTGGTTGTGCCTGTGAAATACAGAGGTATGGGTGAACTTTCTCCTAGAGGCTAAGAGAAAGTAGACTCCTGTGCCAGCCTAGTTTTCCTTTCTCTCCTTTGGAAAGCTCAGATTGTGTATATAGTCCTGCTTTACAGGATTTGGCAGTGGAGAATCACCAGCCATAAACTTGAAAAGAAAATAAAAAAAAAAATGGTTAGTCATCCTTATCTGTTATTGATGATATCTTCTTGTAGAAGACATGATTAGTGCCAGATAAGGCCAAAATATTCTGAGTTTGAAAATGAAAAAAGGCAATCAAGAAAATTATGGAGGAGAGTAAGCTTCTGCCTGCAAAGTGTATGTTTTGGAAGATCAGTAGATAAGAGATGTTGCAGGTAATGTGAAAAGATCACTTACAGCACAGTTCTCATCTGAGCTAAACAAATGTAGCTTTTGTAGGGTGGGGAGACATACAAATGACAAAGAGTTTAGAAACCTTCAGCAAGAAAAGCTTCCTGGAGATGACTGAGGTCCACTAAAGTCTCGTTGGGGTGTAAACCTTTTCTGTGCTCAGCACAATGTGAGAAATAAGAATGAGAAATAAGAGTAAGAAATTATGTCCAAGCTCAAAGGAACAGCTGTTTCTTGGTTCCCTTCACTGCCACCCTGCTCCCCTTCAAGCAGACCTCACTGCTACTGTCTCTCCATCTTTCCAAAGCTGATATTGAGTCCATCCAACAACAGGACAGAAGCCCTCAGTTCTCTGGGAAGGATATTTTCCTTCTCTTAACCATAGCAGAGCCAGCTTCAAGTGCTGAGTACTGAAACCAAATGATTGCACTAAAAGCCCTCTTGGGGCTCCTTTCACAGCTCGGTACTGTTGTCCTTAGCTGAGGTGGCCAGATTGTCAGAGGTGTTGGGCATATGCACCAGGGAGTCTTTTTCATTGCCATTATTTTAATTGGGTGCCTTGGAGGCAAATTACTTCACAGGCTGATTAAATTTATGAATAATAATTATTTCATTAAGGTATACTGTACAATTAAGTACCTATCTTATTATATACATTTTTCCTTTTAATCATGTCACTTCATGTAGTATCTACAGAAATAGCCACACCACTTTTGCTTAGGAATGATCAGAGGTAAGCTGAAATATAAAGCTAGACAATACTACAATCCTTCTGTTCCTAGAATTAAACTAATTTGCAACACTAATTACATGTACAAGTGTTGTGCAAGCCAGGTTACATTTGGTATGCTACCTAAAGAACGGAAGAATTGCCCTTATTTGGTTTACACATCTTTTTTTTCCTCAGGAGGATGCACATTAACAGGACAGCAGCTCAAGGGAGGTGATTGTCCTGCTCTGCTCTGCACTGGTGTGGCCTTGCCTTGAATATTGTGTGCAGTTTTGGGCACCACAATGTAAGAAAGATATTAAAGTGTGAGAGAGTGTCCGAAGGAGGGCAGTGAAGATGAAGGGCCATGAGGGGAAGCCGTATGAGGAGCAGCTGAGGTCACTTTGTCTGTTCAGCCTGGAGAAGAGGAGACTGAGGGGAGACCTCATTGCAGGCTACAACTTCCTCGTGATGAGAAGAGGAGGGACAGGCACTGATCTCTTCTCTGTGGTGACCAGTGACAGGACTTAAGGGAATGGCCTGAAGTTGTGTCAGAGGAGTTTTAGGCTGGATATTAGAAGAAGGTTCTTCACCCAGAGGGTGGTTGGGCGCTGGAACAGGCTCCCCAGAGAAGTGGTCACAGCACCAAGCCTGACAGAGTTCAAGAGGCATTTGGGCAATATTTTCAGGCACATGGTGTGATTCTTGGGGATGGTCCTGTGCAGGGCCAGGAGCTGGACTTTGATGATCCTTGTGGGTCCCTTCCTACTCAGCACATTCTGTGATTCTGTGACTTTAAAATGTACACTTCGGTTTGGACTTACATGGATGGAGCACCTTTGTGCTCACAGTAATTCAAGGTAACACCTGATATTTTCACACAGATCTTGGAAGTTTTTTAAGAAGATGTAGAAAAGAAGAAAACCAATGCATCTCCTCTTGGTGGGCAAGTGCTCTTGCATCCCTAGGATGGTTCTGCAGCTGTCTCAGGTGATTTTCAGGTAAGGAAGCCACTGGATTATAACCAGCACCTCTCTAGAAATCAGCGGCTACTTGGCTTTGGTGATGCCTCCTCTACAGATAAATCAGTGCCTTGTGCTGTGGAACATTTGGCTTGGTCTATTGAAAGTCACCTCACTTTTCTGGTGCACTTTACTGGCAAATAGATTCCTTGGTAACCAGGCTGTGTTCCTACTGGTTCTGGTCAGTGGCAGCTTCCCACTGGAGGCAGCCTCATATGTCAGCTCCAGAGACAAATCCTGAAGCACTGGAAATTCAAAAAGCACTGACAAAAATGCAGGTTCACCTCCCTGCTCTCTACACAATTGTGCATATTAGGGTACATCAGAGAGAGAAGGCATGATGGGCACTGCAGGAAACTGCCATTTCATGACAACCAAGTGTGCATCTTTCCTCAGCAGGTCTGGGAGAATCTCCTTCACATGACAGCTACTGCCTTTCTTGCCAGAGGTGGAGCATATTCATTCCTCTTTTAATGTGCAGTACAACTCTGAGCTATTTAAAGCCTTTTTGCTGGAAGCAAAGCCCAGGAAGAGCAAAGTACAGAGGTGCAGCTTAATGCACACTATGGCTGGTTAGCAAGTTCTGCAGATGTGAGAAATGCTCTGCTGGCTCAAGCAGATCAAGGCCCTGGGATAAACGTGAGTTTAGATATCTCTCTGCTGTTAAAATACAGAAATGAAATTGAACATGTTGTAAAAGTTCAAGTTTTTGGTGGGACAACTAAATGAAAAAAGAGGAGCATTACTGATTTGGAGGGTAGTATAAAGAAATCCACATTGTTCATCTGCTGTCAGCCAAAATACCAGCACAAGGAGTGCATTTTGCCCCACATTAACAGATTCTTATTCCTTATATGGTATACTTTATGAGTTCTCACCTTCAGTCTAGCATCTGTAGGTATATCAGATACTGCTCTGTTTGAGACTGTGCAGCAGGACTTTGAACATCCCTTACACTTCCCAGGGTGTCCCGGGGAAAGCACTGCAGCATAAACCACCATCCCTGTTAAAACACCTTCTAGGTTGGGAGAAATGAGTACATCTGAATTTGGCTGTAACTGATTTTATTTCTATCCTGTGTTTCAGCTGGGGTTGCAGGTCTGTACCCTAATTTGGATACTAATAGCCCAAGATTAGTGAATATGTTCTCTGCGTGACTGCATAAATGAGGTCTGCTGAAACACAGCAAAAATGACATTCTCTATGTCAAGATGCTCACCATCAATGATGAATTGTTGGATCTGTGTACTAATCAAGGTCTGATAAAAACAGGCAGAGGACTCCCTATAAAGATTTTTTTCTGAAGATTGTTATTAATATTATTTATCAGCTTAATAGCATGCTATAGGAGGAGGTCTGGTTTAGGCCTCTCTTAACTTTCAGTTCAGTAATGCACATAGCAGTGGGTGTTGGGAAATTTGGCGCTGTCACTCCTGTGGGAGAAGCAAAGTGTCAATAAGGTACACACAAGTTAGCAATTTCAGTTCAAGCTTCCCGTAAATAAGCCTCAGCCTCCTGCTGTACATCAGGGTGATGAAGAGACGAGTGTTGCAGCTCGATTCCCATGATAGCCATTTATTTTTTCTTTTGACTTAAAGAAATGTCAGCCTGCTCTTGACACGTGTGAAATATCTGCACTGTGGCCTGAAAGACCTGTTTCAAGGCTCGGTAGAGGACATATTTCATGTTCCCATTTAATTTCTCTTTTTCTTTTTTTTTTTCCTTAGTCTTGGATAAACTGTTTGCTAATGACTTACTTTGATGCAAATCTTGTATAAAACACTGCTCTTAGTCATACAAAGGAACTGCCAAGTTACATCCGTCTTTCATTAATAGTAGCAAGGCTATCCAAGTGAGAACAAAATAACGTAATAAAGATCCTCTTCCCTGCTACGATTCCCCCTTTGATCAACTCCATCCTTCTTTTTCAGAGTTCATTTCTACAGTAAACCCAAAAAGCAAGTTCCAGCCACGTCTGTACGTTGAGAAGCTGCTCTCTTTCTCTGATCTCCTCCGTTTATTTTACTGGAATGACTCAGAATAAAGCAATTTATACAGGAAAAACAACATTCTCAGAATCACAGAATCACAGAATCACAGAATCACAGAATCACAGAATCTGCTGAGCTGGAAGGGACCCACAAGAGACATACCACGTGCCTGAGAGTATCATCCAAACACTTCTTGGACTCTGGCAGGCTTGGTGCTGTGGCCAGTATGCTTCTTCTTCCTGCCTGTGCCATTGTTAGGGAGGCTGTGGCAGGTCTTTTCATATTAAGGTATTTCTTGCTAGGGAACCCAGAGGCAATGCTGTTGCCTTTCCAGGGGCTCAGATGGGGACAGGGTGTGTTGCTGGTCCTGCCTTGCTCCAACTGTTGCCTTGAGCCAGGGGAAGTGATGCCTGGGTCAGCGGCAAATTTGGGAACTGCCTGGACAGCATCCAACCATGTTCAGAACACCTCCCTTTTAGCTCAAATCACATGAATTAAATAAAAAGACTGGTTTTCTCCAGCATCCTGGGTTTTTTTGAGCCATTTACAAATCCTGGGGCAATCCTGCTCCTCCCAAGCTGGCACAGACCCCGAGGGCAGCGGCAGACTCACCAGCAGGATTTGCTTGTTTCCAGACACTGCTCAAGCAGGTTCCCTAGGGGCATTAACAGAGCAGGTGAGATACAGGCTCAGAAAGACACAGTGCTTACCCTTCCCATCCCTACAATTTCAGCCTGAGTAGAACCTGTGTTGTATTACAGAAGAGATGTAAGCTATATACAAACTTGTTTTGAGAAATTAGAAAATATTTTTATCAGCTTTCTACTATCTGGAAATATTATTTTACTTGTTGTTTTCCTTTACTACTAAAGTGCTTTAGACTATTGATCTTTGGTAAATAGATCTACTCAAGGATGGCTGTGCAGCAGTCCCTTGGGGGACTGAACTGAGGGAATGTCTGTTAGCAGCTAGAAAGTCAGTTCTTGACTATGCAAGGTCTGGAGGAGACTCATGCAGAGCTGGGGCAGGAGGCTCACTGCAGCTCACTGCAGCTGTCTCACAGGCAGCACACTGGCTGGGGCTGCTCAGACAGCAGGATGACTCAGGCATGCACCCTAAGCAGCTGTCCTGCACCTTGCCAGGACAATGGAGAGGATGAGGCAATAGAGGAGCTGAGTGCCAGAGAAAGGACTTGTGCATAACAGTATTCTTTGTGCAGCCTATGGTCAAATGAGTCAGTGCCCATGACCTTTATCTAACTATTTCCAGCATATGTTGGAGCAGAGCAGGAGCTGCTTAAACCCACGCTCTGAGTGAGAAATCGCCACCATTTGAGAATAGGTGGAGAAATGAAAAAAGGAAGTGGATAAAGCTTCAGTGACCTGAAGTAAAGTGAGATGAAGAGGAGTTGTACTCCCTGCCACGGCAGGATGCTCCAAGGACCCAGTGGGCCAGAAACAATGAGTGGTGGAATAAGCCAAATGCTGAACATCATCATCATCTGAGGAGTGGTTGTGGGAAGTGACCTGAGCTCTTGGCAAAGGAATCCAATATGGCCAACCTCTAGAATAACAGCAACAACCCTTAAGTTAGTGGGATTTTTGAAATGCCAGTGTTATTTTTCAGAGTGAAACAGATTAATGATGCTTAGAATTAGGTCACTGACTGCCTTGGGAACTGTACCTTAACCTTTGATAACCCTCATTCTGGGAAGTAATATCAATTTAGGTTTATTTAATGGTGGTTGACCTTTTTAAACTGCACTGCTGTGTGAGAGATAGTCATGATCTGTGAAGAACCTAGGGAAATGTACTTTGTTTACCCAGAGAAGAAGACTGCAGAAAAATTGTCTCTGTTTTTATAAGACTCACATGCTGGCCTAAGGCTGAATGCTCCATCCTTTTCTAGTGTTCAAGGCCAGGCAGGATGGGGCTTTGGACAACCTGGCCTAGTGGAAGGTGTCCCTCCCCATGACAGGAAGGTTGGTGATCTTTAAGTTCACTTCCAACACAATCTATTCTTTGATCCTGTGATTCTATTCTATTTGGCCTTCCCAAAGCCAGAGCAGGCCTGTAAAGACAAAATCCCTCTGGCTCTGAAGGTCTCTCACAGTGGAGAGATAGAACTAGAAGAAGGGAGATCCTTAATCCAAATCCAAGACAGTGGCCACAGAAATGTTCATCTTTGTTCCCAAGCAGAGAAGTCAGCCATCAAGTTTAGCCAAGTCAATTCCTCTGCCTGTTTCTGTGAAATGATTATTCAGTATTGTGCAGAATAATGCATCTTATTTATATCTTAATTCTTAACAAAACTAATTATGCATTAAAGGGAGTTTTTGTACCTGCAGCTTTCATTCTGTCTTCTGAGACACATCTGTCCTGGTTTCAGCTGGGACAGAGTTGATTTCCTTTCTAGTAGCTTGTGCAGTGCTGTGTTTTGGATTCAGTATGACAGTAATGTGGATTTAGTTGTTGCTCAGTAGTGCTTACACTAAATCAAGGACTTTTCAGTTTCCCATGCTCTGCCAGTGAGAGGGTACACAAGAAGCCAGGAGGGAGCACAGCCAGGACAGCTGACCTGAACTGGCCAGAGGGATATTCCATACTATGGAACACCATGCTCAGTATATAAGCTGGGGACAGTTGGCTGGGAGGTGCTGATTGCCACTCAGGGACTGACTGGGCATTTGTCACTGGCTGGTGAGCAACTGTGTTGTGTATCACTTGTGTTTCTTGGCCCTTGTTATTGTTATTATTGATATATTTTACTTTATTTGAATTCTTGAACTGTTCTTATCTCAACCCACGGGTTTTAACTTGCCAGTGTTTTGAGCGCTGCTTGCCGTGTGTGATGGACTGAAATGCTGGTAATGTTTAAACATTGTCAAAATCATAGAAAGACTGTTTATCAAACTACAAGGAAGCAACTGCCTGTCTGCAACCAGCAAAGCCTGACTGGAATTTGGACTGTGAATGGGGACTTGAGACAAGAATATTGTCTAATCATCTCAAGTCTGAGGAGAAGTAAACAAGGGTCAGGAAAGAAGAATGTACCTGTGTTAAGAATCAGCCCTAGCTGGTTTCAGGGGGTGGTGGAAGAGAAGAGTTTTGGGTGTATGATGGTGAAGTCTCTCCACACCAAACCAAAGGAGTAAACCCCTCCCTCACACTCCAGGAAGACAACATACACATGGGACGTTCACGTGAGAGGCAGCTGAGAAGGGTCATAAACCATCAAAGACCCCCAAAGTGCCCCCCGCCTCATTCCTAAGGCCTTCTACCACCAGAGGACTGCACGTGGTTTTGATAGTGATTTATGACCTTGTCAAAAGCCAAGATTGTTTGAACACACAGAAATGAACTCGACCTGATGCTGAAATGAACTGGAGCTGAAGAGGAGCTGTGGACAAACTGAGCCAAAATTAACTGGGGCAGTCTACGAGCTGGACCTGGAACAAACCAGAGCAGAAACATGCGAGCTGTGAATGAGCTGAAGGCAAAGTTGAACTGAAGCCGAAATGAGCTGAAGCCTTCTACAAACTGGAGCTGTCCATGAGCTGGACCTGAAACAAACGGGGGCTGAAACCACCGACTCGAAGCTGCAACCGAGCTGGAGCCGCAGTCCCTGCGGTGTCTCTGGCTGAGGGCAGGCGGTGTGGTCCCCAGCCACGCACAGCGCAGGGCTCCACACCCCACGGGGGGTCCTTCTGGCACAAGCGGCTCCTCCGTCTGTCTGTCTCTGCACAGGGAGAGATGTGGGACAATCAGAGCTCCCTGTGGCACAGCACAGTCGAAAGAGCCCCCGGAGCCGCAGCCCCTCCAAACGCTGCTGCTTCCCAGGCACGGGCAGCTCTTCCTCCCACTTCACAGCGCTTCTGGCAGCAGCTCCCCGGTGCTGCGCATCCACAACCAGCAGGGGAGGGATGAGACACCAAAACTCTCCTATTCCTCCCCAGGAGAGTGGGAGAGAGCCAGGACGTGGCTGAAAACCCAACCGGCCACCCCAAGCAGTGACAGCACTGACCGACAACCAGCAGCCCCGAGAATCCCGGCGGGTGGAGCCGGAGCGGCGCCTGCTCCCGGCCACCCGCGGGTCCTGGCAGGAGCCCGCCGCCGGGAGCTGGAGGTCCGGCCCCGGGAGGAGACCCGCCGCGGGGGCCCGGGGACTTTCCTGGCAGTGCTGGCCAGGGAGGGTCGGTTTGTCCCGGTTTCCCTCGCCCGGCGCCGCCTGGAGCCCCAGGAGCGGCACCGCGGAACCATCGCCCCCTGGCGCTACAAAGGGGAACGGCAGCGCGGCCGGCGGCGGGAGGGCACCGCGGGAGCGGGGCAGGCAGGGCATCTCGAGATGGGAGTGGGAATTACGGTACCTAAAGAAACTTTGCTTTTGCCAGGGGGCTGGGGCAAGCTGGGAGACAGGCCAGGCGCCTGCAGACTGTCTAGAAACGAGGGGCGCTGTTGGTTGGTCTTAATTTTCACAGAGATGATGCTGGATATTGTGTTGGCTGCAGAAAACCCCAGCGGCACACGCACATGCGTGGCCAAGGTGATATCCTTCCTGGTGCTCAGGTGGTAAGAACAAAGTGTTATTTTTCCTAATCAGTATTAATGTTAACTCAATTACAACTGTCTGACACGGCAGACAGAGCAAATAATGAGATCCTATGCAGAATAAATTCATATCACCTTGCTTTAAATATCAAGTGGCATAAACCTGCCAAAAACTTTATTTCATTAATTAAACTGTTATGAGAGAAATGGCCAGAGAAACAGCTTTGAAATATCTTGCCCAAATACAATAATGTTTAATCAGAAGGGAGATGGAAAGCCCAAAATTACTTTCTCCACAACACAGAGGTGTCCTTTGCCACTCCAGGCACATGGGATAGAGACATGGAATGCTCTGCACCTCACAGGGCTGCCCCATCCTCTGAACTCAGTTCTGTGGCAAGGGAGTTCCCACTTTCAACCTCTCCAGCACCCTAAATCTCCTGCCTTTGGGCCCAGTCCAATGTGGGCAAAGCAACCAGTGCATAAGCAAGCAGAAAGAGGTTTCTGCTGCTCATTTAAATCACTTTCTCTGTCTCACTGGGTGGTTAACTATCAGTGTGGCCACATACATATTAAAACCAGTGAAAGATCTCAGCTTGGCACATCCCACATGCTCATAGGCCACTGGTCCCTGATGTTTTAATTGAGCACTAATAGAGCTACAGGTAAAAAGACAGTCCAAGGATGGAGGAAGGAACACAATCCTTTCGCAAGAGGCATTTCTTCCACTTGGCAAATGCATGTGAGTTTTCCATTTTTTTTTGGGATGTCTCAAGCCTCCTTCCTTGTGAAAAAATGCTTTTATGGGGAAATACCCAATCCTCCTAGCAGCCACACACCTGCTGTGCATGGGGCAGTGATGTTCCCCTTCTCTCTTACACCTGGAAGCGTCACCTGGGGATCCTGTCATTCCTGTGGGCAACATATGTGGGCAGCAACTTGTATGCTGGCACAAAGCTGTTTTTGAGGCTGTGCTCTTGCCTCTGCTTCTGCTGCCTGTCTCTCCCAGGCAGGAACCATCCATGCTGGCATAAATCCTCTTTGGTCTTCATTTAAGAGGGCCTGGAAAATCCTGTGCTACCAATAATAATTGCTAAATACATTGATTGATGGGGATTAAACACATTTTGAACACTTTCCACTCTAAGCAAAAAGCTTGCAGAAAAATCCATAATGCTGCCTCCACACTAAGGAAAAAAATGAGAATTTGGTCATTTCTTGCCTTGATACCTGGCAGGCAAACTAAGCAATGTTTTTATAGCTTACACCTCCTCACCCGCTCTGGGTAAAACATGGCTCCTGCCTGGCTACGTGAGGCTGATGTTTTGTGGCACTATGCAAAGGCGAGAAACTCTTGGGTTTCTGGCTCCTGTCCCCTCTGCTGCCATGAAGGCTCTACACAAGGAGTGTTCTAGTGTTGGCTTCCTGCTGGTGCATTTTCAGCAGCGGGTACCGACCTGGCTCTACCTGAAGGCTTTGCTTCTTGCCATTTTTCTGTTCCTCTTGTCTTTGCCACTCTGTAAAAGCCGCTACTAATGGCAGATAAGGAAAGCTGCCTGCAGCCACCATGGCTGGAATACCATCCACATCCAACGCTGGTATCCCCCAAGGAGGAGGAAGCACACAGCATTGCTCCCGGGCCATGCAGATGTGCCCAGAACTGCTGCAATAGACAATGCAATGGTACAAGAAGATGGGGTGAATAGGGCTTGAAGTCACAAAACCTCCTAAGTATAACTCAGCCTTGCAGGGATTGCTCCAGTTCAAATGCAAATGCTGCTAATGCCTCCTCCTTCTCCAGAGCTGACATTTCCCTAGCAGAGCTCTCTTCGTTGACCTCTCTCTGTAAATATTGACATTGCATTCACATGGATAATAGATTTCTGTCTGCTTTTACAGCAGTTGAATGTTTCCACTGGGACTGTTGCTACTTCTTATGGCTGGAAATGCACATGCACCTGCACCAGCTGTGACGCTCAGCATAAACCCCTGATAGCCCAAATCCCCCAGTCTCTTAATAGACCACCACTGCCTCACCACTGCAAAGCCCTGATTCATCTTGAGCCAGTGGTTAAGAAATACGCTCCTGACCATTTCTTTTTCTTGGGAAAAGAGAAAAACTCATGAAATTGACTGCCTTCCTCCTAAATCCCTTCCTCTCTCCAAAGCACATGGTCCCAAGTGAAACATCCAGCCTGAAAAATTACTTGCCTGCCACACATGACCCACACAGCGCCCCAGAATAACCCTACAGTGATACCTGAGCCTCCCAAAAGAGATATAACTTGAGATTTTTGTTTTCTAGTAACAATGCACCTGTTTATAGCTATTTCTCCCCAAAATGAGACCATTCCCCATCCCCATCACCCAGGGATGAGCCCCAGCACTTGCTCTAATTCTTTGCCTCCAGCAAAACTTCACTGCAAAGCATCACCCTCATCTTTCCACTCAGTGAGGTCCCTCTTACCATGCCAGATGCCTCTGTTAAAAGCAAAACGGTTTCGTGAAGCCTAAAAGGAGCTTCCTAAGCCTCTGCTCTCCATAGTATGAACATTTCACAGGCTCTTGGAAGGCAGCTTGAGGCAGGGCTTCAGAGAGCCAGTGCTGACTGGTGTGCGAGCACTGAGCAGTCCACCTGAAAAAGAGTAGTTGGGAGCTGGCTTTGCACTAATACCTGAATTTCCCAGCTGACTCAGCCCCTTTGCCATCATATTCAGACCTTGTTTTCTGCTGTCTCTCCTGCTGTCTCTAAGGCGCCAGAGTAAGATCAGCTATCACATGGCCAGCACGCGCAGGGCACTGCTTGCTCTGCAATGCCAGGGGAGGGGAGCTGCTGCTGCACTTTTTAAAGATACCTTAATATTCCATGATGGCCAGATTATATTCTCTAAGTCTGGACCACACGGCATCAACTCATTGCCTTTGCACACACTGCTTGGTCTGTGGCCACATGGAGAAGGCAAATATCTTTAAGAATATATGAAGGGCTCCCTAAATGCATCACGCTGTGATATGGCTGTGTCCTTCCACAGGGCCAACTCGACACTCTCGTGAGAGGTTTGGTGTTCAGTGTGGCCATACGAGCAAGATGATTCCCCTGCCTGCCCCCAGCTTTCCCTTGCTCCATGCTCCTGTGTGGAGGCATCGCATTAGGGATGTGCCAGAATCATCCTTCCCTTGTTGCCAGCTCCATACAGAGGAATAACCATCCCCCATTTTTTTTAAAGACATCTGGCATGCACTGAGCAGAAAAAATATGGCAAGCTGGAACTTCCTTCATTGGGAGAAGTGCACAATATTATTTGGGCAAAATCTAAAGTTTCTCACTTATGATTTTTGCATATGAATGGGAATTCAGGCTTGGTCCCTGGAGGGACCATCATTACATGCATTATCAGACAGCTGGGCTTTAGAAAAAGCGGGAAAGCAGAAAGAAAATAGATGTTTATTCTGTACTTAGGCAAATTCACAGGAGGGGAATCATCTCCCATTCTCGATGCAGCAAAAGCTTTGCTCTCTATAGACTGAATACATTCACTCATCAAGGCGTATTGAGTACCTGCTTATTAGCACAAGTTCGGTTCCCTTTCTGCACATACAAATACAAGTCCTCAGTGTGGCCCATCTGGAGAGATTCTTTTGCTTTCTCTTGTTTGGGGGAAGCACAAGATCATATTTCTAGGGTATTAACTTGGATTTGATAAAGGCTATCATATATGGAATATATTTAAAACATATTTTCTATTTTTCTATTTTTATTATACATAGGTTTTATAATTTAAAAAAAATATTCTCTTAGGCATTTTTATAACCTCCCTCCATGCTGTCACGTCTCAAAACTGGGAAATTTGCAGTGCCCTATGGTAAAGCTTTTGGGGAATACAAAAGGGCTTTTTTAAGGGTCAGCTTCAAATGAAGCTAATTCCAATCAAATTAAATCACATCACAGGGCTAGGGAAACAAAAAAACCACCCCATTTTTCATTTGACTCCTGATTTATAAGCCTCTACAAGCTCACCACTTCATCAGTGGGATGGTTCTGCAGTCTGAAAAATAAC
This sequence comes from Cephalopterus ornatus, assembly GCA_013396775.1. Taxonomy (NCBI): domain Eukaryota; kingdom Metazoa; phylum Chordata; class Aves; order Passeriformes; family Cotingidae; genus Cephalopterus; species Cephalopterus ornatus. The sequence continues at coordinate 19,429 of VZRE01007699.1, read as the reverse complement.
CTGGAGCAAAACGACCTTTCTCTTCACCTTTCTTTTAGACAATAAGGTGCCTCCACTTCCTGAGTAGGTGAATAATATTGAAAAAGGAGCTTACACTGACGTAACTGTGCCCTGCCATCTTTGGGGACCAGATGCCCATACAACACGATGGCTGATGGAGGCATTTCCACTTGCTGCTCACCTTCCTGGCAGTTTTTGCCCATGTTCCACAGTTTCCTGCTGCAGCACCATGGCTGCATGGAAAGGGCCACAACCTGGTCCTTCCCTTCCCAAAATTCAGCTGTACCTGGGCTTTCCAAATTTACAGGGATGGAGGGGTCACCAAGACAATTAGCTGTTTGTTTCTAGTCTTATTTTTATAGCCGAATCTGCTTTCAGTGATCAGGCTTTATGTTTTGTGGTGTTTTTTTCCTCCTTTTCAGCAGTATTGGGGTCTGCATGTTCCTAACCAGCAGCTTGCAAAACCCTGGGGCCCTTAAATCCCCTCTATCCCAAACCGCAGTGGCAAGACTCACAATGGCATCTTGCAATAAGCTGATTTTTTGAAAGGAAAGGTCTGGCTTTGAAGAACTAGGATGCAGTGCTGAGGGGACTCACAGTATCCCTGGGTGGTACCTGGGGATGTCAGCCACTCATTACAGGAATGCTTGCTTTGCTGAAGAAGGTGGGCTGCTTATCGTCTGCTTATTGGACATGAGGATCTCTGGAGTGTGGATGATAAACTAGCAGGAGACAGGGCTCTTTTCTGCCCCCATACTCCCTGCAGCTAAAGTCTGGATCTGAACGTGCTCTCTTGCCATAATTTATTCCTCCATTACATTTCTGACCAGGGCCCTGGCTTTGCAGCTACTGCTGACAGCCTTTTGTCTTTCTGATTATGCTAACAGCAGCACTTGAATGCTAATTGCCTTCCCTGATGAAGCAATCACAATTTCGAGGTGCTAGGGAAGGGATGGATCGTGGCTGGGAGCTTTGCTTCTGGCTGGAGCCCTGCCTGGGATGCAAATCTCGGAGGCCAAGGATTTGGTGTCTCTCTGGCTGCTGCATAGAATGGGATGGCAATGCAATGAAGCACAGCTCTTCGTTAGGGATGGGAGAGGGATGAAGTTATCTCAGCACTGATTTCTATGCCCTGAAGCAACTATTGACGTTTATTTGGGATGCTGCACCCCTAGCACTGCCCTCCTGAGCGACATCCTAACTTTGCGTGTTCCAGAGCCAAAGCCTTTCCTCACACAGAAGATGTACCATTATTTTTTAATTAATTTATTTTATTGATTTCACCCGGAATATGTGTAGTTGCTGCTACAAAGTACTTGTGATTTTGGCTGTACAGCCCTGTTCTCCAAATTCTGGGTTTCACGCTTCCCTTTACCCTTGCTGGGCAAAGGTAAGGATCCACCTGGGCATGTTCAGGACCTACAGTCACCCAAACCAGGTTTAGCAGGTGCTGAGTGAGCTCAGCCCTGTGTAGGGCTTGGTGCACACACAGTTGCTCACAAACCCTGGCTGTGAAAGCCTGTTTTTCTGCTGCAAAACTCTAAACCCCCTCAAAAGAGCCATTGTTTCCAAGCCAAATAAACATGTTCCTTTCCCAGCTGGGCACCGTGGATCGACCTTTAGGTCTGTGAGTGACTTTCAAGCCCAAAAGCCATGACCAAGCCAGAATGAAAGCCATGCTTGTGGCTCCCCTCCTCCTAATTTCTCCTGATCACTTGCCAAATATACGTTCCTAGCCACTTTATCCACCCCATTCAATGCTCCCTTCCCTGCTTTGATGGCTGGGGACTGCTCAGTGGGATGGAACTTGGTGGGATTCTAACACTAGTGAGAACATCCAACCCTTTTTCATTCCTCCCCTCCCTCCTCAGTCATTGATTCATGCTAGGACACGAACATTAAAACGAAGGCCAAATCCTTCCCAGTGCCAAACCTCGATGATCTCCATCTATCCTCCCTGCTAGGCCCAAAACACCCCTTTTCATCCAAATCCAGTGTCACTCCTGGGCTATTTGCTGCCATTCACCATTTAGCAGTCATGTCCTAATTCTTGTCTTAATAAAGGAGTTTATCATCTAGCACTTCTGCATGTGTGTGCATAAATACCCATGCATCTCTCTCTCTATATCTCTCCATATATCCATCAATTCACATCTATCCATCCATATCCATCCCTATATATATGCCTCCTTACCCCTCCTCCCACAGTATCTGTACCATGAATCTCATCCCATTTGAAATATATTACCAAGCCCTGAGCAAGTCCTGAGCTCCTACCCATCTCATGGAAAGGAACCACAGGATGCTGCTTCGGCAACATTTTGCCCACTGGATGTGAGAGGCTGTTCCCTATCTTCTGTTTTTAAATAAATATGTAATTTCCCTGTCTTCTTTTTTTATTTTCCCCAGTGAAATATTTTTACCTTGCATGCCCTTTTGCTCAGTGGCTCCACACACTGTATTTCTACAGGAGTAAATGATTAAACTTTAGAGCCCGGAGTTTCATGTTTAAATGTCAAGCTTGAAACACAGTGCCTCAGAAGAGAAATCAATAGGATTTCAATTTTCTTGTAATAAATATGGCCTTTATTGGGAGCAAACCAAGAAAACGGCAGGCAGCCTATCTCACAGTTGTGCTGCCTTTTTTTTTTTTCAGCTTTTTTTTTTTTCTTTTGGTTTTGTAGTTAAAAAAATAAGCTGTGAGAGAAATAAGTCATCTTTACCAGCACAAATGCATCCACTGGCCACTTATGCAGGAGCTCTGAGAGTTTTGTGGTCAAAAAAACCTGGTTAGAGCTGCTAATAGATTATCAAAGCATCACGTCAGTGTAATAAAGCATCTTCTTTCTTTTATTACACTCAATTTGCTCAATATTATTACAGCTGATGCTATGAATAGCTGAGCTGACCCCAACTAGAGGTGAGCAAATTATGGGGTGAGAAAATCACCTGCATGGGTGCCTTGTTCTCCTCCACGGCTGGCTCACAGGACTTACTGGGAGGAAAATAATGAGCCCTATGAAACAGGCTATCAAAGGTCACTGTATTGCAGGGGCCTGCAGCCACCAATATTCAGTGGGTCCCAAAGGAATTGCACCAAATGTTCCAACTGGAAGTCATATTATAGGGACAGTGGGTCCCTTCAGTGAGCATCAGAAATCATTCCCCATTTCTCCAAGGCTTTTTTCCCTGGAGCCCCTATGCCATGCAGTAATAACACCCACATGCAAGAGTACACCCTGGTCTGCTCTCACGGCTGCAAAATGAGCAAAGCCTTTTGCTGGCCATGCTGCTCTGGCTCCCATTTCCTACCTGATGCCAGCTCCGGTTTCCTATCTGATCTCAGCCTGGGATCGCTTTGTCTTCCTGTATCGAGGTTTGAGCTCTGGCAGTGGATGCATTATTAAAATTGCACACTTGAAAGCACACACGTACCTGCTGGGAGAACTGCCACAGGGAACGCCGCCTTTGCAGCACTCATCCCTGCACTGAATTTTCCAGTGTAGCCCTCTTTTTCCAGTCTTACCTCATTCTGAGCTGTTTCTGTGTGCCTCAGTGTCATTCACTTCCCACACTAACCTGTCTGCTGGTTCAATAGTTTGTCCTAGCATCTCCCTAAGTCCCACACTACATCTCAGGCATTGAGGACAAGGTGGTTTCTCTCCTCTCACCCATTCATTTTACCAAGCAGGTATGACGTGTGCCCTTCTCCAGTCCTCGAGGTCTGTCTCCCTCCTCATGTCAGCAAAGATGAATCACCCCAGGATCAGGTTGTGCTGTTTCGGCTCCTTCTTAATGCACTTGAGGGTGACTTTCAACAGGCTTCGTTGACTTGAATAAATCTATCTCATTCTTTGATCTCTTCTTCTGCTTGCTGGTCCCTTTTTTTTTTTTTTGTGGAAGTATCCAGTCACAGTTTATGCATTGCATGCTATTTATGCAGTTCAGCCCATGAAAAATACATGAAGAGTCCCTCGCTCTTTCTCCTCATGGCTTCATAAATCTTGCATTGCTTTCTGCATGGCAGCTCGGCTTCATGGGGTGATGGAGAGCAGCCTCCCCACTGCTCCTGCCCTAGGGCCACAGCATCCTCTGGGAATTCTGGCACCAGCCAGAAGGCTTGAACCCCATCCAGGCTGGCAGAGGAGGGGGAGATTGAGAGCCCCCTGAGCCCCATTTTTAGGTTATTGGATAGGAAAAATAAGACAAAGTTGTTGTTTTGCTGACCTGCAATGTTGCCAGCACTGGGGGCATCTCGTTCTTCAGTTCGTTTCAGTTTTACTGAAAACAAGAGCAATGCAGAGAATAATATTACCTTGTTCACAGCTTGTTAAGCATTCTCAGGAGTTGGGCAGCTGCGCATTTATTGCAGGGACCAGACAGAGGCTGTGCAGAAGAATCACGCAAAAAATAAGTCAGGCACCTGCTTAAGGACCCTTTGTGCAGGTAAAGCACCTCACCTTCCCGTGCAGGTAAATTTATTAGCTGGTGCCCGCAGATTATAAGTGCCTCTTCTCACACTGAGCCTAGCAGTGGAAAATAATAGGCAAACACTGAGTTGAGATTTGTGTAAGAGTTGGTCCCAAACCAACTGGAGCAAAAAGGACCAAGGAAATTGCCAAATTCCTTAGTTCTCACTTAAAATGGAGTGTTGTTGTGGAAGGAATTTGCAGCCAGCTCTCATTCTTTATTGGTAGCAATAGCAAATGTTGTTCATTTGCATCCTAATCCGTTCTTCCTCCTGCTGGCCGAGGACCATGAGCCGAAGGCAGCTGCTGTCATGGATGTGTCTTCATGAGGGCACCATCTCTATTTATATGGCAGCTGAAATCAGGGAAACCTTGTAAAACACCCTTGTTCCTCAAGATTTCACTTGCTGCCTTTCTTTTTTTAACATGGAAGCTTCTAGAGGTGGCAAACCTTCCCTTTTTCCCCACAAACTCAACCTCACCTGTCAAATGCCTCCCCATCACCTGCAAAGCTGTTTCAGCTTCTTTAAAGAAGTTTCTCCATTTTTGTATTTTCCCCTTAGCAGGCTCTCTGCCTCCACGATGCTATCAAGGATGCTGCCTACATGGGGCAAGTTAACACTGTTTTTTCCCCTGTCCTCAGAGACCCTCTGATTCCTTCTAGCATCTGTCACCATTGTGGTCCAGCAGCAGATAACCTCAGGCTGAATAAGAAAACACTGAATGGGGACGGGCGTGTCAATCCAGAGAGATTTTATCCAAGTTGCTGACAACCTAGGTTTGCTAACCCAATTGACCTTGTGCTCCTTTTAATATATAAGGCAGCATTCCTCTGCTGTCCCAGCCTACCATGCCTTTCCTGGCCACAGTATGAGTGTACCACCACGCATCATCTGCCACGCTTTCCCATTAAGTCAGGAGAAACAGTGTATCCTCATCTGCAGGTTTTCCCTTTATCCTCTAGCAGTGGACAAGAAGATGCTAGCTGCCCACCACTGCCTCTGTTAGACCTTTCCCAGGCCAATCTTTTTCCCCCTTGCCCCTCGGCCTTTCCCACCTATGGGATTTCTCACCTCTCTTTAAGGCTGGCCCATGCCACTTTGCAGCATGTGGTTTTCCCCAAATCCATGGGGCAGGGGATGTGGCAGCGGGTGTTCCAGCTGGCCATGGGTCTGCTGGGGTTCCACCCCAAAAAAAATTCAGAGAAAATCAGACCCTGTGAGTAATAAAAAAAAAAAAAATCACAAAAAATTGGTATTTCTGAGGCATGTGTGGCCAGGGGGTGTTCTGGGGCTTGGTTGTTTCAGCAGGCCCTTTGCCCAACAAACCAGACAAAAAACCATATTTTTCCCTGAAAAAACAGAGGAAAGAGAGAACAGCCTGTAACAAGGTAGGATGTGTTTGTGTGGGTCTACACATCTCCCTCGTTCCAAAGGCCCCTCATTCCCCCAGGGACCACAAGATTGGCACCAAGTCTGTGTTTTGGAGAGAAAAAATAAAGAGAATATATTTCCTTTCCTTTATTTCCTGATGCTTCATGGAAAGCCGAGGGGGTATGCATGCGTTTGATCCACAACTGGATGTTCCTGTTAGTCAAAGGGTTTTATTTTTATGCAAAAATAGAAAATTTCGTATCTTACACTACAAAAAAACCCAAACATGTACACAAACAAAATGCACAGAGAGCATCCAAGGAGGGAGAAGGGGGGAGGAATAAATACAGCAATGCTACAGTCTCCTATAAGTTAAAACACTGATGCAAGGAGCTGAGACAGATGCTGTGGCTCCGGCAGCACTGGATGCACCAGCTCCTGCCCCACCTGCCCTAAGGAATTATGATAAAGGATTGGAAACTACGCGTTAATTTTAAGACTGCTACTGATGTATTTTCCATATGTTTTAACAACTAATTTCAAGTCCACACAGTCCAAGGAGTCACAATTTCTTGACCCCTGGGACTTTCTACATTATATTCAACATTGAATAGACAAAAAAAAATTTTTACCTTCATTTTTTGTTCTTTTTGCCATTAACATATAAAAAATTTTAAACTGATTTTTTTCCCTTGCAGATCAGTCTTCCTGTTTAACGCTCAAGTAGTTTTTCCAAGTGGTAGCACAATGAAAAGGTGTCAATCTACGCAAGCCATTCTTGGGGACACTTTCTTTTCCCAAAATGAAAAACTGTATGAAAAAGAGCCATTTTACCTCCCAGATCCTTTAAAATACCTTTCTCGCAATTATCAGCAAAATATACTATGAAAAAAAGAACTCATTGGCTCAGCCACAGCAGTTGCAAGCTGGAAAAGCAAAGTGCTTGGACTTACCATAGGTAGGAAATCCACCTGCAGCCCCTTCAAAGAGCACAACCAGCAAAATGTTACTGTCATCTTGTTCTGCGGCATTCAAATACCTATGGTCATGCCCAACATACGGAGTACTTGTAGTTCTTGGATGGGAACTGAAAACCTCCATTGTCTCTGGAATTTGCTCATGGATATAGAAGCTTTAACTTTTGGACACTACTCATTAAAATGCCATTTTGTTTTACTTTTGGCTTCGAGATAAAGTCTATTATATAGAGATCCGTAGCAAAAACAGCTCTTGAAATAAATAGAAAAGGTTATTTATTTATTTATTGGAGGAAGCAAGAAGAGGTGCCCTATTTACAAATGCAGTCTGGATTAAGAACAGTTTTGTTTTCCACCGGTTCCTCATTTTGAAGGTTATTCCAACATCTGGTATGCATCCCAGCCATAAAAATGGTGAAAAGGGGGTTTTGCTCTTAAAAGCCCAAGGAAAAAAGACCAAACCCAACTCTTCCCACAGAGCCAGCAGGTAAGGAATGAGTGGAGATGATGGGCAGAAAGTGCTGCGTATTTGCTAACAGCATCTTGGTGCTGCCAATGGATGCAGGCAAATAAACGATTCCTCATGATGAAATGAGTTGTTTCTGTCTTCCTACAGGTTATTTTCCCAAGCGTTGCAGACAGGGAAGCACAAATAATCCCAAGACTGTTCTGCTGACAGCTCTAATAATCTTATTTATTATATGACAAATCTCTTTCCTGTGCTGAAATTGTTATGTCTTGATACCCCCTTCCTCTTTTGTGGTCTGGTGGCTGCTAAAATGAAACAACAGGATGAGAAATCACACCAATCAAGATTTGTTAGACCTCTCCATGGCTCCTCTCCCTCCTATTTCTCCCAGTTGCTGAGGAACTTGGCAGTAGCTTGCAGAGAAGGAGGAGGCCATTTCAGAACAGGCAAATATTGCCTAAAGAAGCCCTGCGGAAAGCAAGCAAAGACCTGCTGCTAAGATAAAAAACACACTCTGCCCTCTTTTCCTAGACATTTCCCTTTTCTTTAAAAAACGTTCTTTGTATCAAATCTTATCCAAAGGCTTGAGGGAAATGGAAGTAAGACTTTGAAACAGCTGAAAGTGTCTTGCAACTCCTGCTTCTGCAAGACATGAAGGACACAGGCCTCCTTTCAGCACTGTACGAGCTCCTTAGGCTCTGCTCTGCAGCACTGGGGACAAAGGGAGCTACAACAACTCCGTACATTGATGTTATTGCCAAGGAAGGATGCCATAAGATGCCACCCAACCTCTAAGGAAGCAATAAATCTACGGAAACAGCAAAATTTTCACATCCGTTGAGCTGCTTTAAAATTTTTATCAAAGTCTTCACAAAATAAAAGCCCAACTTACAAAACCCAAATTAACTGTGCTGATTAATCTCACCTACAATAAAAGGAGAAGGACAGCCCCAAAGTGTTTCTTGATGTGATTCCCAGAGGATCAGGTTGGCCTCAGGTCCCTCTGAAAATAGCAGCCATGGGCATTAATGGACACACTGAATCTCAGCTACAACCTAGTGCTGACCCAAGCCATGCTAGCCCCAGATAAATGGGATCTCCTCGCCCTCAGGATGCCATCACTGTCACCATGTTGGGCTGCTTCTCTCTTACCTCCCCTCTGTGCTCTGCCCCAAAATGACCAGGTCCATAGCCAAACCAAAAATCCATGGAGAGACAACCTGGGACAGCACAGCTCCAAAAATAATCCCACCTCCACTGTGGAAGAAATACTACAAAATCTCCATGCTGGATTACCATGGGTTCCTTTTCACACTGCAATCCAGGACCTAACCCCCATCATGAGTAGAGGAACAGCAAAATTCCTTTCTTCCAGCTAAAACCATCTCATGCTTTCTCTCCTAGGCCCTGGGAACAGAGGTGATGGCTGCACTGGGTGACAGCTATTGGGCTAAAATGCTGGTGTAGAGGCAATCCCACACTATCTTTGGCCAGGACACAGGAAAATCAATGCCAAGTTGTTGCCAGAGGCCACCAAGAACCAGGACTTTTCTTCTGGATGTCCCCAGCCCGTGGTGGGAAGGAAGAGGGGGCAACATCTTTTATTTAAGCAGACTCCTTCTACCTCATATATGCAATCAAAACTTCTGAAGGTGTTTTATGTTGCTCAAATGAAACAGCAGCAAAAATACAAAGAATAGGGGTAACACAAAAGGGAGACAAAACAAAGCGAAAGAGAGGAAAAAAAAGGAATAAACCAAGGAAAGAGCCCCAATCTTGTACCTGATGCATAGCAAACTGTACAGTATATACATCTTCATCACATATTATCCTCCCCGAAGAGCAAACAAAAAGAATTTGGTAACACAGAGGAAAAAAAAAATATACACCCTGTATTGTATTTGCCATGGAGCAAGCAACATGTTTATATGCTAGTCTCTATAACTTAATGCTGTGTAACAGCATTTTTTTCTTTTCTTTAAATTTACAAAACAAAATATCTATTGAGAAATAATCTAATATTGCTCTTCAATACACTTCTGTAGACAAGTAAGACTTGAAGTTAAACTTCAGCAAACTGCAGCTATTGGGAGCCCATGAATGGCTACAAAAATCCTCTGCTCAAGTCAGTCCTTGGAAGTATTACCATGTGCTGCTGTAATTCAGTATATAAAGGTGCTTATATATATATATGTACCTCCCATGTACGACAACGTGTGGTGGGGAGGCTTGTTGTTATCACCGCTGAAGTTTAAGAGACTGGTTAACCTCATGTACAGCAGATTCGTTTCCATGTTCCATGCATCTTACATCGACTTCATGAAAATGAGGACACAAGTAGGAAGAAAAGGAAAACTTTAGTCAAACGCTGCTTTAGAAATGCTGCGTCAGAGGCCAATGTCCTTCAGTTATAGGAACCACTGAATTTCCCTTTTTATCTTTCCTTGGTTTTTTTTTAATCAAAATAAATCTCAGGGCTAGTGTACAAAGTGCAGGACCGACCCACTTGAGGAAGCAACTTTAAAACCGAGTTACAATGGCACCATCCCATTCACCAACTGGACCTTCATCTCTTGAAGGCTGCTCATTATCTTCTTCTGGTGACCAACAAGTGTCACTCCCAGGCGTCTCAAATCCCTGTGGGAGAAAGCAGACGTTGGTTCCATGGACCTCTCAGGCACACGCCGCCGCGCACACCACGCTCTGCATGCGCTGAGGCTGCTGCCAGCGCCTACCTGTCACCATTGGCAGCTCCCGAAGCCAAGTTTAGTTGGCAAGTTTTATTTTCCCCATTTGTAAAAAAATTTTTTCATGGCTGACAGCGTCTCAGAGAGGTGACGTGATTTGAATGAGATCACCTTACTGGCCAGAGAGAAAGGCCGGACAGCAAAGTGTCGCCATCATCTTTGGCCAAGGATTCTGCTAGGCATGAAAAGTCCTATTTCCAAGAGAAAAGCCATGTAAGAAAGCCTGTGTTGCAGTTTCCTCTTCTCATGGGAGAGGTTGGTATTTGATCTCGGAAATGAACAGTAAGAAGTGAGGTCAATACATGCTTCCTTTCTCTTCAGATAAGGCAAAGCCAAAGAAACACAAATGGCAAAAGCCTCAAGCATGGCCACCAGCCTGATGACCCCCTAAAGTCAACAGAAATTGGCAAACCAGCTCCCCTCTGGGTCTTTGCAAATCTTCCCATAAACCCACATTTCATGCTTTGAGTGAATTCTATAAGCCAAAGGCATTTGTGTGGAGTCTGCCTACTGGGCTACCATCGCAGGAAAGCTGTAAAATAAGCTACCTTATGTAAAATGCAGAATCAGAAGGAAAGTTTCTTTTCTCATGAACTCTGCCCTCTAAAATTTAGGTACATAGTTGAAGGCAATCAGCAAGATTCACATGAATGGCATGAAAGAGGCACCTCCGGGGGACAATTTACTCCATCCAAAGACAGGAGTGGGACAAGTCCTCTCCTAGAGATACTACAGCAGGACCTTGGGTGATCAGATTCAATGACACACGTAAAGCCAGATAAGGCCATCAGTTATGGCAGAGTATAATTGTGTAGATTTCTCACTAGGTGGAAAAGTGTTAACAAGAAATTGTAGGAATAAAAGCTCAGAAGAAACATCAAGACAGTTGCATTTGTGTTTCCAGCACAAGACACAGAAACTTCTAGAGAAGCAGTTTGACTTATAGGAGACATGGTGTTTTGTCTGAAGACTTCCAAAAGAGAAGTATCAGCCTTTTGCTTTCTACTTCCAGACTGGACTGAATAAAGGATGTTTCAAAGTTGGGCCTTACTGTCCTGCCAATACACTCATGAATCCTAGACTGCTGAGACGCTGTGGGCTAGTCTTAGGAGAAAGCTCTCCACCAAAAGCCAATGAGACCTGACCTCCTTGAATACACAACTGTTTTTTGGAAACCATGCTGGTGCATTCATGCAAAGGCTGGGGATCACCAGCAACACCTGTGAGCCCAACCATCCCCTGAGACATATTGCAAATGTGGCCTACAGTTCATAGCATGGCTGTGTGCTGGACTGCAGGTGTACATGTGTAATGGCCACCAATATATTTTCACGCCCATGGAGGGGTACCTCTCTCAGCAGCTTTACATTGTGGACAGAAACTCCTGTGCAAGTACAGCCAACCATCCGTGTCAAAAAACTCACAGATGAACATTGCTTTGAATAAAAAGCAATCCTGAGTGAAGGCTAATACATTAACACATAAACTAGTTGAAGCCAAAAGCTAGATCTGTTGTTCTCCAAGGACTGTCATGTTTTCAGCCTTTTGATTTGGAAAATACCAGATTTTTTGCTTCAGGCTAAACACATAATTTCATTATTGTACCTTTTTTTCAGCAGCGCATCTCAATGATGCAAAAGGAAATCACAATGTAAGGAGCACGGAGCAAAGGAGGTCAATGAGACATGTCAGCAGTGCTCCTTACCTGGCAGAGAAAAGGCTGCGGCACCTGTAAAAGGTATTTACCTTCTCAGGGGGACATGCTTTCATTTCTGCCTCCACTGATTTGTGAAACTAGTTCAGCAAGCCATCTTAATAATGAAGGAAAATGAAGTAATGCTATTGTTACATGCAATTTATTTTATGTACACAGCACAGTTGGAAGTTCACACCAAAGATAAAAAAAAAAAAAACCAACAAAAAATCCCAACAACCCCAAAAAACAACGCAGTATAGGACCTTTAAAAGAGTCCTTTATAGGATTTTTAAAAGAGTCAACATCCATCTTCCCCCTGCTGAGTGCTGCTCTGCTGGCACTTTTTGAAAATTCAGCTTTGTTTTTCAGGTATCTAAGGTGCAAGCTGAGCTCTTTTGAAAATCCAGTACCATGTACTTCACAGATGTATAATTTCTGATACTCTTGCATGTTATGCTGAAAAAAATAGTCTGAAGCCTTGAGAAAGGCATGTATGTCTTGGCATTTCACACCCTCCCCCATCAGTCCAATAAAAAAATACCTACTCACTACACAGCCTTTTTTCCCCCCCTATATAGTATCCCCTTAACTCAATATCCTTGAGGAGTGCCTCATCGATTTACAAGAGAGAAAGAAGAAAGAAAGAGTTTCTGGTTTCAATCCATTAGCTGCTCACCAGGGCATCCAGTCTATTTTTTTTGAATATCAAATCCTCTCGAATGTGAAGCCACCAGCCAAAGGCATGGGGACTCCTCAGAGAGGCAAAAAACACTACCATGGGGTCTTTCACCTCTGCACAGATGAGCCAGAAGACAAAGCTCCTGAGCCAGATGCTCACCTAGTATAAAATCAGCAGCTTTATTCAAAAGCCACCTTGCGCATAGCAAAGACAACAACAAAACTTTCCAAAAACTGCCCAGAGAACATAGGAGCTTTAATTCCCAGTTTTAAGCATGACTTACAGGACATTGCACCCTCCCGTGCACCCAGTGCTGAAGGACTTGAAGCAGCATAAGGCAGAAGCCAATTTTAAACAGAACTGGGTGAGCAAAACAGCTTGTTTGGGGACAAAAACCTCCCAAAAACTTCTGTACGAAATGGCTGCAAAACAGCTGTTCTCAAGCTCCAGTCCAGAGCTGCCTGGCTCATGTTAACTGCAGCCAAGTGGTAATTTCACTGGGCTCAGCTCTGGAGAAGAAGAAAAGGCACAGCTAAGACCCGTGGGCAAACAACACTTGCAATCAGGATGCAGGCTGCACCTTGCTGTGGGAGTGACCCGACCCCTGGTGCTGGGTTTTGTGTGTGCTGCTGCAGCAGAGATACGTGTACCCATGTGCTGTGTGGCCTCCCTGCTTCAAAATACTTGACCTCCCTAGCCATGAGACAACTTTTATTCTTATTTTAGGGAGAAAATCTCCCCTTTTCATTTCTTTCAGTCATATAGGGCTGAAAATGAAAGCAGGCAGGAATTTGAATCCCTTGTCAACACGGTACTAAAAGGCTGATCTAAGGTGACCAAAAAGCCAAGGAAATAAAGGGGAAAATTGGTGTGGGCTCATCCCAAACAGCCTGTATACAGCTGCATGCATACTGCTCTCTTACCACAGCCTTACACAGAAGTCTAGCTGCAACGTGAGAGTGACAACACGATATCCCCTTCCCTGCTATATCCTCCATTTGCAAGGGTTGAATTCACAGTCTCCATGTTGTAAGAAATATATTTAAAACATTTTATTTACAAATAAATTTACTTATACACCATGGACCAGTTTGCCAAACACAGTGTAGACAACTAGGACTGGATTTTCACAAAATACAACTCCCTCACCAGCCGGTTAGTCATGCAAGAAAAAAGGACAGGTTCCTGAATGATCTCCGTGGTTGGCAGCCATCAACCTACCACAGGTGTTTTGTATTTCATCTCCCATCCAGACCAGATTTCACCACTCTTCTGAGCATGGTATTACTACAATTGCTCATGCAGACTGGGACTATTCATGGAGTTAGTTGTCAGTTTGAATGGGGGGGAAACAAGAAGAACCTCAAAGACCTTCAGACGATGCTAAAGAGAGAGGAATCCACTTGCTAGGGACTTTTGCATGAAATGAGGACTTAAAAAAAATTGTTTTAAGAGTTCATCTGCTCTTATTCATAATTCCCCTTCTACTTGATTACAAGATGAGAATTTGTTCAGAAGCAGACACAGCATCGCAATCTCAGGACTGAGATTTCAGGTTAAGAATAAGCATCTAGAGCAGGTGAACTCTTAAATGCTTTTCATTCAGTATAACGTTTAATAAATAATTTATTTATTTTAGAAGAAAAAATATATACAATGCAAAGCAACACAGCACATATTATTACAAATATTCAGAGCTCTTCATCTAATAACAAACAACAGGGTGTCCTGAGATTCAGTGAGTACAGATCTTTCAAAAGGTGAAAATATGTAGTCCACATGGTTAGTAATCGGTCCAGTCAAGGGTCAGACTGAAACTCATGTCATGGATCTATCTATTCTTGAGTATTGTCCTGGTAAAGTTATTCTTGCAGTGGATTGAAAGAGCTCCAGACACACTCAAAGTCACTAGGTGGTCCACAAGTTTAAAGAGCAGGTCTGGTCCACTGGAAAGGTTCCCTTCAAGTCTGATATCCAGTTGGAAAGAGAGGGTGGAGGGTGAGGCTCCACTTTTCACAAGGTGATTCATCCCTTTGCAAGAATTAGAGCTAAATGTAGAAATCACTCTTTGTTTGAACACATACATTTTCAGGTCTTTGCTTAAGCAGGCAGAGCTTAGGACTTGGGGCGATATTCATCAGTTTTAGCTTTTTAATCTTTTGCTTTCAGAAATTTGTCACTAATACTACTCTTTTCTGAAATCAATGCATCAAGCCATTAGTCTGAAAGAATCAGGGTGGTAATCAGAATTTTGCTTTGCATGACAGGGGAGGGAGGGTTAAAAAAAAAAAAAGCCGAACATCTACTATCTCAACCCTATCTCAACCATGTCCTGTAAAGAAGCCATAAGTTGGGCACCCACAGTCACCAGTCCTGTGAGTGTTATGGCCAACCCCTCCTACAGCACTAACAATTTTTTTTTTCAGTAGATTTTAGGAGTTCTTTACATTCATAATATTTTTTTCTCCTGCCTTTTCTGGCAGCAATTATCCAGTTCTCCTTTCTCTACCTAATTTCTACATCTGTATCCTACACAGTTTGAATTTGGTGAAGATCATTTTGGATGGTATTTGAAGGCAACTTCTTATATTGTAAAAACTGTTTTACTGATGTCATTTGGGGAAAGCAAGCTTCTTTCAGATGTTCAGATAATCTTTTCACCTGATCCCCCCAAGTCCCAGCTCTGGAATATACAGAACAGTTGCCTCTATTAAAAATGACAAGGAACATTTAACCTGAATTCTCCTTTGCAGAGTACAAAATGTTTTGTTGTTCCCTTTTACAGGGAGAAAAAAATATTAAAACCTCCAGAAAACTAAAACCACCAGTATATCAACCTTTAAAGAACTTTGCTTGTTCTGTTTATTTTCTGGAGAACCCATGAGAGTCTCAGCTGAGCCCATCAGGAGCCATTTTTCTCCCTTACTTTGTTTTTTAAGGGCAATCTGCCAGTTTACATCAATCTGAGCATGTGGTTCAGGCCTTCAATATGTGATGCTTTCCCTCTTTAGCCACTATGATGGTTTCTCTTTTTTCTTAACAGCTGAGAATCTAGTCTTTTGTCTTTCTTTACTGAGAGAAAGAAGAACCACGCAAGCATTTCTGCAAGCACCTCTGTCCACAGGCAGCTGGGGTGGGGACAGGGAATTTATTTGCTGGCATGGATAACTAACTAGCTCAAATTAGTTTCAATCTCATTTTTCACTTTTAACTGAAATGCAAGATGGATCTATGAAAGGCTTCCTTTCAGTTTAAAAAAAACTCAAACAACCAAAATCCAGAAGCTCCCTAGGCTCCCAGGCATCAGCTCCTTTGCACTGCTCTGCTGCTGTAAAAGCCCAGAAGAAAGCTGAAGCTGAGCGGCTCAGACATGTCTCCACTGGCGTGAGTAGGATGACACCTGTGCTAGAGAGAACATCTTGGGACCTGGTGAGGGGGCCTTAGAGGCGGTTTGCAGCTGGAGGTCAGAGCATCCCTGGCAGCTATTATCTTATTGAAGACTTTTAGACCAACTTGCCTTTCTGGCTAGCATTGTACAGATAATGGGTTCCTGGGTTCATTGCCAATTACAGCAACCATTTTGAAACACATTTTGGGGAACCGGAAAAGATCTTGGAGGATATGTTTGAAATTTCCGGAATACTGAAGAGTAAACATAGGGAAATAGTTAAGTTTTAAAGTAAAATTAAGAGAAAACTTGCACTTGAGGAATTGGGAGGTTAGGAATAGTTTTGCCAGCAGCATGGAAAGCTAAGACTGTGTCAGCACAGAGGGATGGTAAGACTGTTTAAAGTTACGTGAGTAACTTCTGATTTGCTGTCAAAAACGCCCACTAACTTGGGCTTAAACTCAACATTTTCTCTGATCCAAACCAAAGCATTTCACTTCTGAGCATTTCATTTAGAGCTCTTGAAATTACATAAAATTCTAAAGAGGAACAAACTAGAGGCCTAGTTTTCTTTTAGACAATTTGCATTTTCTACCAGAACTTGCTCTGATTATAAGATTGAGGTGGTATAGTAGAGGAGAATGCTCCTTTCCTCTTAAATTACTGCTTCATCCTATCCCTCTTCGTCCCACTCAAGCACTAAGTATTGCTGCCGTGTGGGCATCCTGGGAACAATCCTCTTCCTTGGTTAACATTTGTAGATTACCAGTCTAAACTCTGGAGTCTTCAAAAGCCAAAGTAACATGGCATGAAATAGCAGGACTAGGCTGGGAAACATTATGTAAGAATCTCAGGAACTCAAAAAAACGATCTAGGTAGAAATCCATGCACCTGACTTCCCAGACAGTTGCTAGAGAGGATTTCATCCCTAGCTCAGTGTTTTCGTGTAAATGCCTGAAGAAAGACTGGATGAATCCAGGTGTCAAGGGCAAATAATGATGTGAGTAAAGTAAATAAAATCAGTGTGAGAGCAGATATGCTCCTGCACTCCCTCCATGCATGTAATGCAAAACTGAACTCCACAGAGATATTACCAACCTGCATCACAGGCAAAGGACCTCCTATGCTGTATGGTGAGCTCCACAGCAAGCCCTGTGGCAGACAGGAGGAAATGCTGCAGTTCTGCGGGGTGTGGGGATTTTTTTCTGTTTTATTCTTAACCCTTGGCACCAATTCTCTATGTGCACTGGTAATCTGCATGTGGTCAGAGGAGACACAACCTTCTCCCAAGCAGCGCAGAGCATAATTATTCCCATTCTGCCCTAATAACTGCAGTAAACTAAGCTCAAATTAACCCAGCTAGAAAGGCAGGCTTTGAGGTTAGTTTGAGAAAGTGGCAGGCAGTAGGAGAAAAGTCGGGCATAATTACACAAGCAAGTCAGGCAGTTAAAGGTTGAGCATAACAAATTATCAGCCCCAAGGCATTTACCAAGTCATTTTAGTGCTGTTGCCCCAACTGCAGTCATACCCATGTGCAAAAACCGAGGGCACATTCAGAAGAAAGAGTCTCAGCCAGGAAGTTTGTCCCCTAGAACTGTGGGTTTGCTGATGCTCTTCCTTTGGCATTGGCTGTATCTATTTCTGTTACTGTTGAATACTATTTCCACGCCTTACTGGGCTTGACTGTCCACTTGGTTACATCCAGATCAACCGTGAAACCAGCTAATCTGGTGTGAAGCTGGTATATCTCAGCAGGGACTCTAGCACCTATACATTTACTAGCAGGGTGGGGATTTTATTTGCTGGTAACCCCAAATAATCAACTGCTATTATGTTGAGAGGACAGCCAGGCAATTACTCAAAC
This sequence comes from Cephalopterus ornatus, assembly GCA_013396775.1. Lineage (NCBI taxonomy): Eukaryota > Metazoa > Chordata > Aves > Passeriformes > Cotingidae > Cephalopterus > Cephalopterus ornatus. The sequence continues at coordinate 1,767 of VZRE01007699.1, read as the reverse complement.
TCATGCATTAATATCTGTGAGTAAAAGAGCCAGAGTACTGGCTGCCAATGTAGTTAGTGACTGTAAGTTTTAGTCTTGCCTGCACTTGTTAACATCAGTAGAGATGCTACAAGAGAAACTGCTGACTGCAAACAAAGAGTAATATTTTCTCTTTCTGCAGTCTCATCCCTGCATATTTTTGAATGATTTGTCTTCCCCCCCACCTTCCCTTTGCAATTCCAACAAATGAGGTGAAAATGATCTGAGCACTACTCACTCTAGTGTCACCTGAGCCACTGCATCCATTGAACTGTATCCATTCTCCATGAAGATCTCTGTGTATCGGCCCATTTTGATGGCTTCCAGCCACTCACCCACCGATCTGTAGGCACCACTCCCGACTGGACTGTGCTCTACCAACAGATTTGATACTCTAAAGACAAGCAAAAACAAAAAACCAAACAGAATCAGTATTGAGATGTACACAACATGACTCAAGTTACTTGTATTTTCATATGGTAAAGATGATTCTCTTGTTCCATTTTCAGTGATTGCTGCAGCCTAAATCCTCCCAGCAGGCTTGTTATGCATGTATCAAACACGCCACCTCACCAGTAACTTCACTCACTTTTGAGTTAGTTCATGCCATTTCTGGTCCTCACCAAAAGCAGAAAGAGGAGGGAAGATTGCTGGGGTCCATCAGTGCTGGTCACTTTTCAAACAACAGCCCTAAGGGCACAGGAATAGGTAATTCCCAAATGTCAGAAGTCAAGCGGGCAAGGCAGAAGGCCAGCTTGGTTGAGCAGCAATCTCTTTTGGAGCTAAGGCAAAAAAGGAAGGTGTATGCCAAGTGGAAGCAAGGTCAGGTGACATGGGAAAAATATAGAGATTCTGCTTGCCACTGCAGGGAGAAAATTCATGAAGCCAAAGCTCAGCTGGAGCTGAAGCTGGCCAGGAATGTGGGGGGACAATAAAAAGAGTTTTTTCAAATACATTAATGGCAATAGGCAGTGTAAAAATATTATCATCTCATTACAGAATGAGGATGGTCACCTCACAAACAGGGACAGAGACAAGGCAGAGGTGTTTAATGCTTTCTTTGCCTCTGTTTTCAGCATGGATGACAGACCAAGGGGATCTCAGTGCCCTGAACCGGAGGACCATGACTGTGAGAATGATCCCAGTCAACCCTGAAATTGTGTGAGATCTGCTGCTCCAGCTGGATCCCTACAAATGTATGGGGTCTGATAAGATTCATCCAAGAATCCTCAAAGAGCTGGTTGATGTCACTGTAAAACCTCTCTCAGTGATTTTTGAGCAGTCTTGGGAATCTGGAGAGGTCCCAGCTGACTTGAAGCTGGTGAATGTTGTTCCAATTTTCAAGAAGGGCAAGAAGGAGAACCCTGGAAAATGCAGGCCTGCCAGAATCGCTTCAGTGCCTGGTAAAGTTATGGAGAAGATTATTCTGGGAGGTACTGAAAAACACCTGAAAGACAATGCTGTCATTAGTGAGCCAGCACAGCACAGGAGAGAAAAGTCCTGCTTATCCAACCTGATTTCCTTTTATAACAAAGTAACCCACCTAGTTGATCAAAGGGAAGACAGATGATGTAATCTTTTTGGATTTCAGTAAAGCTTTCAGTACTGTCTCTCACAGGATCCTTCTGGACAAAATGTCCAGAACACAGCTGGATAAACACATCATGTGGTGAGTGAGCAATTGGCTCACGGGTCCCAGCACTAAGGGTAATACTGAATGGGGTTACATCAGGCTGGCATCTGGTCACT
>VZRE01007698.1:0-65601 GCA_013396775.1 Cephalopterus ornatus | reverse complement strand
GAGGCCACTCCAGTGCAGAGCAGAGCAGAACAACCCCCTTCCTCAACCAGCTGGCGATGTTTTGCCTGATGCCCCCTAGGACACTGTTGGCCCTCCTGGCTGCAGGGCACTGCTGACTCATATTCAACTTGCCATTGACCAGGACCCCCAGGTCCCTTTCCGTGGCTCTGCTTTCCAGCATCTCATTCCCCAGTCTGTATGTACATCCAGGGTCACCCCATCCCAGGTGCAGAATCTGGCACTTTCCCTCATTGAACTTCCTATGGTTGGTGATTGTCCAGTCCTCTAATTTATCGAGGTGTCTCCGCAGGGCCTCCCTGCCTTCGAGGGAGTCAACAGCTCCTCCCAATTTTGTGTCATCTGCAAACTTATTTAGTATACCTTTGAGTCCTGTGTCTAAGTCATTTACAAAGATGTTGAAGAGCACAGAGCCTAAGATGGAGCCCTGTGGAACCCCACTAGTGACAGGTCATCAGTCTGATGTTACCTCATTCACTATTACCCTCTGTGCTCAACTCATGACCAATTGCTCACCCACCATGTGGTATGTTTTGTCCAGTTGTGTGCTGGACATTTTGTCCAGAACAATCCTGTGAGAGACAATATCGAAAGCTTTACTGAAATCCAGAAAGATTACATCAGCTGCTTCCCTTGATCAACTAGGTGGGCTACCTCGTCGTAAAAGGCAATTAGGTTTGACAGGCAGGACTTCCCCCTCATGAAGCCATGCTGACTAGAAAATGTTCAGGACAAAGAAACAAGTTTCCCAGCTTCATTGTTGGCTAGAGTTAAAAATGGTAGTGCTTCCCTTCTCACTAGGCAAAACAAGCCATAATCTCCACTCCCTGTATGTTCATCACGCAAAAATAAGTCAACTTCCACGGGTTAGAGGTCACTGAAGTGGCTCTGACCCGTAACAATGCTATAGACTTGTTCAGAAGAAATGAGGGCTTTCATGCCTTTATTCAGCTGATAGGATCATTGAGAAATTCTGTGACCAGTCACAAGATGGAGGACGTCTGTTAAATACTTGGGTGTTAAAAGAGTACATAAGCCAAGACCTCACTTTAAAACAGAACAAGTCTTAATCCCAAGACTAGGACTTAGAAAAATATTTGGTTTATGAAAGAGTAAATTGCATCCACACAGAAAAAGACACTGTAGCAAACCTTAGCCAATACAGTAAAAATAAAGCTTCTATCCAAAACCCCCACTCTGATTCTAAACAAAAGAGTCCAATTGCTGGTTACAAATTAGCTTTAGCAAAAGCTAAAGAAATCTGACTACAGTGTAACTGATACCTAGAAATGTTCTTTGCCTCCTAATCTCATAGCATTTGTCTGAGATTTTTCTTTTAAATAGATATTTCAATAGGAAAGGAATTTCAAAATTGAAAAATAACATATTGCTGCTTTGCAAAAATTAATGCAAAAAATTTTGAAATGCTATAAGTACATCATGTCTATCTAACTAGGCAAACAATTTCAGCAGAGGCTAAGGTTTGCATTCAACAAAAAGTTAAAAACTTACATGGAAGTAAATTAAATACTTTAGGAAAATAAACACACTTTAAGAGGTTATTTATTTCATAGTACAATTAATTTATGTTATTCACAGAAAGCACATTTCTTTCACTGTCTCTATTGGGTATCCCAACTCTTAAGTATGAGACAGATGTTTTCTCTGAGCAACTAGCTAATAGTCTGCAGATAATTGACTGGTCAAATCTGTAGGAGTCCCTCAGAGGTTGTAAAACATTCTTCAACATTTGTAATATTAATGACAAGTTTATCCTTGCAAAGAAACAAAGATTGCTTAAGTTGGAAATTTCTTTTTCAATCAATTACATGGGTACTTTGAGCTCTGAGCAGGGACTGGCATTGTCCATGGTAAAAAATGAAACAGACTGAATTTGATTTATTAGGTTCTTGTAATTGTTCTTACTGGAACAAACAGAACACATGCATGTTTAGACTGTGAAACTAGAAATGAAAAATTATACCAAAAGTATGAGAAAATTACATGCAGCCATTATTATACTACATGAAACAGTCTCGAGATAATTTTTTGTCTGTTTACTTATGCTCTTAGAATTTTCCTCATGAATGTACTAGAGATTTAGCTCTCCAGTGTTGCTAAGAAATTTACATAAACAGTGAGTTCTCAAAGGACTTCTCAGATGTCAGTAATGAAAACTTGGCAAGCATGCCCACTATCAGAGTTTGGTAAAGTAAATACAAACATAGTTGGTTTTTAAAAAATGAAGACTGAAATGTTATGCGCATAGGTATATGATGCATTGCATGCAAGATATTCGAGTAATTATTTTTAAAAAACAAGAATTTCCTTTGGCCAAAAAGCATAAGTTATTAGCTGTATCACCTTCACTGAACCAGTGCTTTGCAATCAAGTAGTTTTCACCAACATCAACTTCTTTATTAAAAAAAAAGTACGAAACCAACAAAAAGCAATGCATAAAAAGCAGTCATATGTATTGCTATTCAGAAGTTCAAATCTCCCAAGTCTTTTCTAAAAATGCATTTCTATGTTACATATCTATAATCTGTTTATCAGTCAAACTCAACCCTTTTGCAGGTTTAAATTTTATTTATTTCTTTGGTTCATCAGAAATTAAAATATGTTACTTCGATTGTTCTCAATTATTTTGCTATACAATACTTTTTAATTCACATAAAAAGTTTTCAGAAAGAAATTAAATTCCTTCTCGAAAAGTAATTATCTCTGAGGATGTAGTCTGTACGAATCCTAGTTTCCATGCAGAAGACAAAAAACTTAGGCAATTAGAAACTGAGAGAAGTTTGTTTAAAGTGCCTAATCTATTTTTTGAAAATCAGGTTTATTCTTGAGGCTGGATTTTCATGTGAATGTATTTAGATAACCTTCAGTTTTCTGAATCTCTCGCCATCACAGAAAAGTCGCTACAAAAAAGAAATTCATCCAGGTTTTCTTAATTACATAGAGTTTGATCAATAAAACTTTATTTGGAGTTATTCAATTTTCTTGATAGAATATAAAAGTGAATATAGATTACTCCAGATTTAGGAACTGACTTCTAAAGTGAGATAAATCCCACTTTATATCACTTATATTCATTATTTGAACAAGAAAAGAATTTTAAAAAGTCTGTATTTCTTTTATACTTGAACTGAAGGTTAATTATACATAAGCTAGCTAACAATAAAATTTGAACCCTGTATTTGAGTTATATATTTGAGGAAAGGATTAATAAAAATGTTGATAAATGGAAAAAAAATCAATTTTCTCTGAGTATAAAAACCTAGGCCTCTTTATAGTGTGGCGCATCGTATTTTGGACATTATTTGTTCAACATCGGGAAAAGATCTTTCTCTATATTGTCGGCATTCATTAGGGCATAGGAACTTACTGTGCCATCTCCTACAGGTATGCAGCATTAAATTCTACAGTGATATAACACATGACCTTTTTTATTTAGTAAGCCAAATAAAAACTGTAAGAAAATTATCTTTTCCCGGTAGCCAAAGACACATAATAACAGTAGGTAGGATCTTAAGTCATTCTTTAATACCTTAAGCTTCATTATTAAAACAAAAAAACCCAAACTATGAAATAACAACATGTTGTGCTCATGCAAAGCAGGTCAGAATTTTCCTTGTGGGACAAATGACCTTACAAGCTAAGTAGCAAATTAAAAAAAAAAAAAAAAAAGCAATGTCATTGGAATGGATTTTAGATATTAAATGTGTAGCATTTTTAACTATTGGTACAATAATCTGTCAATGTATACATGGTGGGTTGACCTCAGCCAACAGTTAAACACCTTCTAGGCCTCTCACTCACTTCCATCTCCCACAGGACAGAGATTCAAGGCAATGACAATATATAAAATTGGTTTCATTAACAGTGTCTGGACAAGTCTACATGAGTATCTACCTAGTCAGTAACTGACTTTTTCTTATTTCAAGTTGTAGGCAACCCACTCATTATCAGCAGAAATGGCAGCAATTAAAAACTGGAAAAGCCATCAGTAAGACTATTATAATACAGTGACAAATACTAAACTATTCAACACCCAGAAAACTGTTCTAGGAAGAACTTATTTTTATTTTATTCAGAAATATTTCTTCTACATGAAAAGTAGGTTTTCAAATATATTTACATTATTTTTCGTTTCCTTGCAAGTTAATGATGCGTTAAGAGCTTTGTAAATATAATAAAAAAATGTAACCAGTTTGTTCCAAGACAAGGATTTAGAGAAGAGTCCTGAGAGAGATTAAACAGTAAACAGAAAACTCTGTAATAGAATCTAAGACAGTTATGGTACCAGTGATTGAATAACCTATTCAATTAGCCTTTTAAAGGATCGAAAGAAAGAAAAGAATTTTACAAGCTGAACACTTTTAGATATTAAATGTAGCATATTAAATTAAGATCTTCCCTTTCAGACTGCAAAATCCTTTATGGCAAATGCTTTATCTCATTCATATTTAAATTATATGAGTTCATAGCAACCACAGAAAAATCAGAATTAATCTGGGGTTTTTTAATGCTTGCAAAATTCAGGTCATATCAGGGTCCTCAAGTCTACTAAGTCTATAGATCAGCACGGCTGTAAACGACAAGCAATCAATTTATACCAAACTTCACAATTGAAATTACAAAATTTTGTCACTGACTTCAGTTTGTCATATATTTCTAAGTCTGCTGTTACACAGACTTTCCTTTCTGATTGGCACCTGTAGTTAATAGACATGCTGTACTCCAAGCAAAATGGAAACAAATACCAAAAAAAAATAAAAAGACTATTTCTTCAAAAGGCCTACAAAATTTTTTTTAATCTATGTCTTTAGGTTTAAGAATGAAATATTGAATTACAAGTCTTGTAAAAAAAGAATATTATTGCTTGTCACATCACATTTCTATAACGTAATCCACAGCACCAAAAACCAGCAGAAAAAACTATAAATGACAATATTAAAATTTCCCCATTTATGATTTTTTTTCTGATAGCCAAATAAAAAATACTTATATACTTAAATTTATGTTTATTTACAGATTTTAAGGTACTTGTTTGTATAATTTATAACTTAAAATAATTAATTGATTGATTTTCAGTTTTATACTGATATAGATCTTATGCTCAATTAATTAAAAAAAAGAAAAAGAAAGAAGAGTACATAATGATCTTCAAGTTATAAAGTATAATAGGACTATTATGTCTGATTACAATTTTGAAAAGTAATTATGTTTCTTTTCAAATAACCTGAGTTATTTCATATCCATATGAATTTCATAAGTCCTTTCAGATTATCCAGGCTCAAGTAATTGCTTCATTCTAAAAATAAGTTTTTATACTTCTTGATATGGTTGTTAAAATAGATATGTCTCTTTTCTTTGGAATTCAATTACTTTAGAAAAAATATGTTATTGGCACTGTATACGCTAGGATATAATTCAGGACTTCAATAACTTCATTTATTTGAAGACCTTTCTCTGTGATATGAATAGATTAAAAAATTTCTGTAGGGATAAGGCTATATTGGAATATACAAAAATAAGATAAACTCAATTACTTGTATTTGGGAGATTTCTGTTACCTCTCAAACTGGTCTGTTTAGTACTCTTCAGGCTAGCTGATGGACAAGAGGATTTTACCATCATAAAAATATGTATTCAATATGACATCTGCTAAATATTCAAGATATTAATCAAAAGTTCTGGTATAGGGAAAAAGTCTCTTTTATACTCAATATTTAATACCAAATACATTTTGTGGAAGTTCTTCATGTATTTTAACTATTTAGCACTACAAGCAGGTACAGCAATGCTCTGTCGTCACTTTTCAGAAATTACAGAAGTAAAAGCCTGCTACTGAAATTCACCCTGTGTTTCTATAAGAATATATATTTGTATTTCCTTTAATTATAATTTAATTTATCTAATCACATAAATTTGAATGATAGAGTGTTTTTTAGCAGTGATTCTATTCCTTTAACTGTTAGTTCTAACTCCTTCCTGTGATTCTCTAACTAAACATGCAAAACAGAAATGCCAGAATGCCAAAAGCAGAGCAGTCACAACGAATTCAAGATAAAATAAACGAGAACGAAGGTTCGGGAGAAGTCTTTCAATAGGATTTAAGAATAAGGGCTATTCTTTTAAGAATAATCTGGAATATAAGAAATGAGGCTATCAAAAAGGAAGATATAGGAAGAAAAGTCTGGAAAACAGACAGCTATTTTTTAAGGATAAGGCAGAGTAAGATAAGTGATGCAAGATTTTGAAGCATTAGATGAGTCACAGAAGTTTAAAGTAGGAAATATGGCTCCTACTACCATGAGAGAACAAGGTTGGCACTGTTTTACTGTACTTGAAACAAAACAAAGGGGTAACAGAGAAGAAAGTACATTTATTTAATTTCTAGTGTGGATGTATTCATGTGTGCATGCACAATAGGCTCTGAGGGACCAACAGCAATACTGGAAATACAGATAAGATGGTGAGATCCATAAAGTGATTTACTAGTAGAAATAACGCATATTCTGACTAGAATGTTTTTCACAACATTGAAGTACATTGTCTCACTTGTACCAGTGAGTTGTTGCACATTCGGTGTTATATAAATGGACAGAAAAAGCCCAAACAACTAAAACAATAAATAAAACAGAAAAGGCGAAGAGACCTGATAATGAAAAGTTATTGCATTATCTAGAAAAAGCAAAGATTCCTCCTAAAAAGCCAGAATTTCTATTCTTTGCAACCATTCCTTATCGGTAGCAGATCCACCTGGAAGATTTCTTCTTGTAAACAATGATGTGCCAGAGGAAGGATGTATCTGAAATTAGTCTAGGTTCAAAACAAGTTACAGTATCTTATAATTGGGAAGGGTTTACAGGCTACTCTAAAAAATACCTGCTGAGACTCAGATGTGAAGTGATAACATGTCAAGCTCCTAAAACTCAATTATGGCTTATAAATGTCACTAAAGGAAAAGATGTACACTGATTTTGTTAAAAAAAATTCACCACTTACTAATTTAACATCTTCTGTTTCTGCATTTTCCTTTGTAGGCATTTTATTTCAATTATTCACCAAGGAAAGATCGGCTCTTAATTTTATAGGCAATGAATGTTAGCACTTTGGAAGTGAAGGTTTGAAAATCTCTACAGATCTTCTCAGACAAGATAAAAATAAATCTAAAATATATTATTCAAGACTGTATCTCTTTAATTATGTACGATAGACAATTTCATACCACACCGCATTTGAGGGATTTGGTTGGGTTTGGTTTTGAATAGGAAACTCTGGCAGGAACAGGTATTTCTCTGAAATAACTTAATAGTAGGAATTTAGGAAGTAGTTAGCCATAGTACTTCCTCATATCCATTTTTACCCATTCTCATTTCTAATGACCTCATCTGACTCTGTCTTTTTCTCTAATCATCTTTCTGCTACGGAAGAGTTTAAAAACATATGGGTGACTTCTGTTTGGATGTTAAACTATATACTGGGCTTTATAAGGTCCTGTGAAGAGGTGACGGATAGCGGGCCTTAGTATTCCTCAAATATTTTTATTTTAAGCATACATACACTGGGGATAAGTATAATTTTATTGTCAACTGAGAGAACTGAACTAAGCACATAATTCCATTGAAAAGTTCTCTTCAATGACAACCCAGAACAAACCATTCATTCATTCCTATCAGTCTTCGAGCTTTCAGAGTGACCATATATATTGCAACTAGCTGTGGAAAATAAGCAAAGATCAACATATTCACTAAGGAAGTAAATAGATAAAATTTTACACAGGTGTGTGGTCTAACCCTGGCCAGCAGACACAGCCTCACACAAATGCTAGTTCGCCCCTCCCCAGAGGGAGGATGGAGAGAATCAGAAGAGTAAACGAGGAAACTCATGGATTGAGATAAAGACAGTTGAATGGGTAGAACAAAAGGCGCAAACACAAAGCAAAAAAGGGAACTCATTCACCACTTCCCATGGGCAGGCAGTTTTCATCCATCTCTGGGGGAGCAGGACTCTGTGCAACAGTGACTTGGGAAGATAAATGGCATCACCCCGAATGTACCCCCCATTTTCTCCTTCTTTCCCCCTCCACAGCTTTTATCGCTGAGCATGGCACCATAAGGTATGAGATATCCTTTTGGTCAGTTGGTGTCAGCTGTCGTGGCTGTGTCCCCTCCCAACTGTCTGTGCACCCTCAGTCCCTTTGCTGATAGTGCACAGCGAAAAGCAGAAAGGCTTTGACACTGTGTAAGCACTGCTCGGCGACAGCTAATAGGTTGCTGTGTTGTCAATACCGAATTGTTCTCAAATCCAAAACATAGCACCATACAAAGTACTATGAGGAAAATTAATTCTATCCCAGCCAAAACCAGCACAACAGATAACTTCTTTTATTCTGGTCGGGGGGGGAAGGAAATATGCAGTTCTAGTCTGATCCCTCAGCAGCATCAGTCTTACTGATATCCTTAGCCAAGCTGGATGAAGGGCATCAGAAGCACAGCTTCTCACACTTCAGATTTAAGACGCAATTGTTTGACCTTGGATTGCAAAGAATTAAAAGTTCCAGTGTACGCATGCACTTCATCCATGAGGAGAAAAAGAAAAAGCAAATATGATGTGACAGATTATTAGTCATGTTGCTTAAGGTTACCATTAACCCTGAGGTGATAACCATGATTCAGAAACCTTTGTAGAAGACAAAATCATAACAAGCTTTCGTTTCAACAATCAGCCAGTAGAACAGAATTATCTTTTATGTATTTTTATAACAATTTTTCTCTTATGTAGTTTCATCAGACACCACGCCGTCTTAGATGATTCACATAACTTTACAGTACAGAAAAGGTAACTCTCGTTTTTAGTCTTTGACTGACTTCCCTTAAAAAATACATTCCTGTTCAGTGTGGAACAGGAAAGAAATAAGCATTGTCTTACTTTTATTATAAGGCATCATACCAATTATTTCTGTGTGTCTATCTAAGCTGTATAAAGCCAAAAGTGTGTATTTAGTTCGTTAATGTATGCTATTGTTTATATGCTGCAAAACCACTACTATAAATAGGAAATTAATTTCAATGTAAAGAACAAAATAATTCCAATAAATACAGTTGATTCAAAATCTTCACTAGTTTATTTACGTATATTTTTATGGGACCCCATAATTAAAGAATCAGAGCCTGGTAGTGGGAAGGAATTTAGTGGAGAAATCAATATTTTATGTTTAATGTGCTAGAAAAATAATTTGATTGTTTTTTATACAAATAAGTGCACTCAGACCAAACAAGATAACTGTGTTCATTCTCCTGTATGGCTCACAACCAAATACTATACTAATAAAAGAAAAATACAAGATTTAGTCATTTTTAAAAATCCAGTCTCCAGCCTCTGACTACTTTTGCCTCAGAAAATATGAAAAAAGGAGCAACAATGCATTAGGTATTTCTTTGGCTCTTAAACTCTTGGCAGAAAACTCTCATTTTGTTTATACAGATTAAAAGAAGGAAGAGAGCAGATGTCTGTGTTCTATATTCACTGAATTAATCAGTATGATCAAAATAACTTAACTTTTTAGACCAGTATTTACTGAAGCTGGAGATGGTCTCTTTGGCTTAGGGATGGGGATTGTTGCCCACATGTGAAAACATGATAATACCTTAGTATGTAATATCCCCTTCCTTCTTTCTTGTGCTTACTCTCACTCATTGTAAAAATAAACTTGAGAATAGGAATAGATACAGTAAGGGTTGTTATGAGGAGTGTATTCCTCTAGAGTCCTGAAGTCTGTTGAAAGGATTAAGTCAGCTAAAGTTGTGTCAGCTGTCTCAAATCATCAGTTTCTGGATACTTGCTACCTTTGTAAAGGCAGAGCTCCATGAGTCATGGGGATACATGAAAATGTCCTTTAATATATTTTAGCATTGATTATAGTTGTGTAGAAAATTTGTAAATTTTAACAGCTTAATACAATAAAAGTGGAATAAAAGGAAACAAAATGCATTAAAATAGTCAGAAGGAAATTCAAACCTATTCAAAATCCAGTTCTTGATCTGTTAATTTTTGCAATGTGTATCCAGTTACACCTTGTTAAAGCAGCATGAGGGACTGACTGCTTGTTCAAAACACAACAGCAATGAGATTTTATCCAAAGTGAAGGAGAGATAGTAGCTGGCTTCAGATGTAGAGGTGAAACTGAAATGTTCTGTGCCAAGAACAGTCAGAGAAGACAGAAGGAAAGCAAAGGATATAGTGAGGAAAAATACTATAATACACTCCAGAAAAGAACCAAGGGATCGAGCACTTTTAAGACAGATGAATTACAGATAAAACAAAACTACAGATTTATCTGAATTTTATCTGAATTACAGATAAAACAAAAAAATCTGCTATTTGCTTCTTACTATACTCAGCAAAATAATGAGATGTACTTTTATTAATTAAAAAAAGAAGGTTATTTCAATATCAATTTATCTTCCATGTAAAAATGAACGTAAACCTGAAGATTCACTAAATACTTAGGTCACAGTGAGAAATGGAGCACAGATAGTACAATGAAAATTGACATGTTTGGAAGAAAAATTATCCAGTTTTCTATGATAAGAAAAAAAAAGACTCACATTGGAAACAAGAATAGATACTAAGGGAATTTTTTTTTTTTATCTTTGAACATGAGAATTGTCATTCTCAGTACTGAGGATTGCATGATTTACTAGTTGCTAAATCTGCTAGTACGCTAAATAAACTATTCAATCAAATAATTGATATTTACAATTTTAAATACTGATTTAGTTAATTACTGGATTACAAAGACTGTATACAATCTAAGAATGCATTTACAGGAAATCTTTCAATGAAAAAAAAATTAAAGGAACAAGTCATTCTTGGTGAAATTTGAACCTTTTTAAACAAATAGCCAAATAAAAAGAGAAAGATCACAGTCTGAAAAAGCCATATGCTTCTGCACATAATGTCATGAGATACTGCCACACACAACCTTAATAAAATATGCTATATGACCATACTTCAGTAGCTGTCCTGTATGCAAACTACTGACCTGTAGTTGATTTATCAAATTGATTTGTTAGAGGAAACACTCCCAACCAAACTGAAAAATTAACTAAAAGTACATGCATGTTGTCTTGCTTTCTGTTTTGTATTTCTGTTGTATTTTAATTAAATATTACTCTTTGTTGGGTTTGCGTGGCCAGGGTTTGGTAGCAAGGGGCTACAGGTGTGGCTGCTGCATCCCCCTGCATTGCTGGTGAAGTGGGAGGTAGAAAAAAATGAAGAATGAAGCTGAACCCAGGAAGAAAGGAGTTGGGGTGGAAGGTGTTTTAAGATTTGGGTTCATTTCTTATTACCCTACTCTGATTTCATTGGTATTAAATTTTACTAATATCTCCAAGTCGTTTTGCCCATGACAGTAATTGGTGAGTGACCTCTCCCTGTCCTTAACTCAACCTATGAGCCCTTCCTTACATTTTCTCCTCATAGGAGAGGAATGATAGAATGACTTGGTGGGCATATGGCATCCACACAAAGTTAACCCACTATATAGTGAAATTTAGATAATTTCATAAAAAGGAATATTCAGGAGTGGTGCATCAAAGTCTTTAATTTTAATTACTTGCAACATTTTCTCACAATATTAGCCACTGCTCTTTTCCAAAATGAGAAATGGGCACAGCTGTGACTAAACAGTTCATCACAAGTTATTTTGGATGCATTATAATTTTTTTATAGATAAACATAAAGACGAATGCAATGCTGCAAAAGCAGAAATAAGCAGTTTATCATTGCAAAATTGATGTGCACAGTGGCATAATATTCACTGGCTGTATCACTACCCCTATCTATGAGTCATCAAAAAATTCTCTATTGTATACTAAATGCTTTGACTCATAGGTACCTAATATTTGGTGCTTCTGAATAATACATGTGAACACCAGTAGACCAGGGACTCTGAAACCCAGGGACTCTGGTAGAAATTGAGTTAGGTATTTGTTAGTATCAAAATTAGGGGACTTGGGGGGTTTTATTTAATTTCCAAATATACCTTCATTCACAGACATTTTTAGCTGTATTTACAGTAGAATGAATCTTATTTTCCAAATAAAATTATTGTAATTACCGGTAAAAAGACCCTAAAATTGTAACAGATGGGCTACACAATTTATATACTTTAGCTTCTTTGCCAAAAATGGAAAGAAGTTTGTGCATCAAAAATTTTTTGCCAGTGCATTTAAGATGCTATTTCACCTTTTAGTTGTATAAACATAAGTTAACAATGTAAGTTGTATTGGGTCTGGCTGAGCTGGAGTTCGTTTCCCCACAGCAGCCCTCACAGAGCTGTGCTTTGCATCGGCAGCTAGAAGGGTGTTGATAACACACCGGTGTTTTGGCTACCGCTGAGCACAGCATCAGCACTGTAACATTCCTTCCTCAAATGAGGGCAAGATCTTGGGAAGGGACCCAAGCAGGCCAGCTGACCCAAACTGACCAAAGGGATATTCCAGACCATATGATGTCAGCTCAGATATAAAAGCTAAGGCAAGGAACCGGAAGGTAGCCATTCTTTGTCTCCAATGGCTGCCTGCTGAGGAACTGTTACATGTGCTGAAGTCTTGCTTCTTGGAAGTGGCTGACCATCGCCACTGCGGGGAAGCAGAGAATAAACTGTTATCTTTTGCTTTGCTTTGCGTGCACAAGCTTTTGCTTTGCTTTTGCTTTAAATAATGCCTTATCTCAACTCATGTCCAGCTGGGAAGGGGAGTGATAGAGTGGGCACCTGGCATCCAACCAAGGTCAACCTACCACATAAGTGTATTTTATAGCCTTAACTTTAGGGTGTATGTTTAGTATTCACAAAACCAAAAGGTATAAAGATGGGATGTGATGGAGAAGTAATGAAGACAGATTCAGAATGTTAGCAACCAAAACAAAGAGTCTCAAAGAGCAATTACTATATAACATTTTTGGTGAGTTTAGTAAGAAGACTAAGGTTAAGTCTGTAAGACTGTCCATCTGCTATTATTAGCCCAATTTCATAAGCGTATTCAAGTCATTTGACAATTTCAGTAAAAACTTTTGGTAGAAAAATGTTTAATCAAAAATAATAATAGACTGATACGTGAATTGTTGCTTTGCCTCAGAGTAATCAATTGTTCAATATTCTGTCACTTGACAAAATATCCTTTCTGGTTCCTCCCTACATATTCCGTCAGTAATTTGAACGAAAGGACAGAGTAATCAGCTAATATTTCATGAAGATAGCTAAGAAGGCATAAATTTCAGTGGTGTAAAAGGCATCCCCAATTTCCCCATCACCTGGCAGTGCTCAACATGCCTTTCAAAACCATGGCACAGAGACCAGGCTTTTATTCCATATAGTAACTTCTGAATTCTGATGACAAATTCTGTTGTGGCAGCTAAAGAGAGGAAAGGTATTACTAACTGAGGAGCTACTAAGCACATTGAACAGGTTGAATAGATGTGCTGGATGTGGAAACACATCACTTTTGACCAGTGGACTACAGGAAGGCAGGGAACATAGGTGTTTTGGATTTTAGCAATGCTTTTGACTCTATTTCTCACAGACTTTTGGTGAATAAAATGTCCAGCATACAGCTAGACATGCATACAATATGATGGGTGAACAACTGGCTGAAGGGTTAGGCTCAAAGACTTACAGTAAATCAGGTAACACCCGTCTGGTGGTCAGTCACTAGAGGTGTTCCCCAGGACTCAGTTTTAGTGCTTTTCAATGTTTGTAGCAACGACCCAGACACAGGAATTGAGTGCACACTAATTAAATTTTCTGATGATGAAATTAGGAGCCATTGATTTCATCAAAGTCTTTCAGAGAAGTCATGGTAGAATAAACTGGTCGGCAGTGACCTACTATATGAAATCTAACTAGGACAAAAGTCACATTTTGCACCTGGAATGATGTATTCCCGGATGGATGTATAGATTCAGGAAAAAGACTGGAGAGCAATCCTGAAGAAAGGATCTGGGAATTTTAGTTGATGGTAAAGTCATTACAAGTCTGCAACGTGCCCTGGCAGCCAAAAGGGCAAACTGCATCCTGGGGTGCATTAAGCACAGTATAGGTAACTGGTCTGAAGAAGTGACTGTCCCACCATACTCAGCATGGATGCAGCCTCACCTCAAGTACTGTGTGCAGTTTTGGGCTCCAGAATATAAGATGGACATAAAAATACTAGAATGTCTTCAAAGGAGGGCAACAAAGATAGTGAAATAACTGATTGAAAAAAAACCTTCCTCTTTCTTTCCTCCAACTCCCGCCCCCCGCCCCCAGAGTTAAATTAGGCCTGCTTCTAATCACATAGAAACATCATAACCTCTAACCATTAGCCGACAAACCTGCTTGACCTGAAGACATGAGGTCTTCAAATATTAACTGAGAAAAAAATATTGGTAATACATGGCACAGAATTTGCATTGTACAGTGCTTGTGAGTAATATTTTCCCACCTTTTGCAGCAGAAAACCCCGTACAACTTAAATTTCACACGTGCATTCTGGTTGACCATTTCATGACATTCACATCTGACAGTGGATTGCAGTGTCCCACTGGAAAGCAAATGTGCACATACACTCTGAATATATTTGTTTGCTTTTTTATGTAGGCACCACCCCACCTCTGAGGACGAACAATTAATTAATTGAGAGCTTGTTAAAAGGAAGTCTTTTTAAAGTGCTTCCTCCTATTGCAATTCTTTATAGATTATCAATTTGAGCCTTTTTGACCATCATGGGCTGCACAGTAAACTTCCTTTATCTTCTCCCTTGTCACCAGCAAGTAGCATAGGTGTTGAGGTAATATCTTCAAATTGTTCTTAAAATAAATTATAATAAAATAAAATAAAGCATCCTTTTAGGGAGATCTTTTGGGGGAATATTTTGTGGCTGCCCTGTTTCTTTATTGCCTGGGGAAAAACCTAGTTTCTAAAGCTAATGATGGACTGCTCACTACAAGAATGAAAAAAAAAAAAGAACCATGACACTGCAATAGATAGATGATCTCAAACCTCTCTGCTATTAACTGGATGTAGAAGAAAATGAAATAGTAACCTAAAAAGACTATTTTTTCAAAGTGATTTATACAGTACATTAAAAAGCAGGGAAATCCCTTCTAGAAAAATCCTTTGGAGAAAAAAAACATGTACTCATATTAATGTTCAATATACTGCTATAGCACATAAATATCTAAGGTGGCAAATACTGTACTAGGATTGCAGTTAATGAAATTTTAACACAAAATAACTATTTCCTTTAATTCCCAATGTGTAGATGCTTTTATTTTTTTGAAAAAATAAAAAATATTGCAGAATCTCATTCTCTCAAATTAAGACCCTGTCCTTTTACGATACTCACTGTAATACCTTCACGGGAGCAATCAATCAGATGCTGTATCTGATAACATTCATACCTTTCTCCCCTGTCATCAGTCTTCACTGTTTGTAAGTGAGTGCTACAGTGGCATCTTCTGGCATAGAGAAGAATTAATTGCCTTCTTTCCATGAAAGACCATTGCTTAATAAAAGGGTAAGTTAAGAAACAAGATTAAAGAACTGAAATAAAAAGCACCTGCTGTTCTTCAATTATTCTGTTTAGAGCAATTGAAACAGCAATGAATGGTGAGAAATTAAAATCCACTTCTTTGGTAAGTGGCCATTTGGACATGAGAGTTTATGGGTAAGGCAACTGCTTGTAGAGCTATTAGTATCCTACATAATGACTTATAATTATGGCAGTTGATATAAGATGACAAATGGTAGTTAATTAGAAAAAGGGAGGAGCAATAAAAAGGACAAAAAACCCCAATAGATAGGACTAACTAAAGGAGGAATGAAATCTGATTATTCTCTTCTTGAATCCATACCTAAACACTTTCTTTTACAGTTTATGCTATGCATTTCTTAGAAATTGCTGCACATTAAAATAAATTAATGTTTATGGATTTGGGGACAATGAGAGTTGTTAATGAACTGAACATTAAATTTGAAATTTTAGTAGAAAACTACAACTTCATAAAAATATTACTGAGCTCACAATTTTTGATCACAATCTCTTCAATTATATATTATATTTTCCTTTTCAATTATATATTCTATGTCATTATGCATCACACATCTTGCTCAGTGCATTCACGTAAGAAGCAAATTTAGAGAAGCAGAAGCAGAAACTTCTTCAGTCCACTGACAAAAGCCTTAAAGGGTCACTGTTGCTGAGCACAGGCCATGAGAAGTTCCCATTTATTTCTAGTGTCTATGGAATTTTTCATTTTCTTATGGAAGCTGTTAACATAGGTATTGATCATGGGACCATTTTTCACAAGGCAAAGCTACAGGGATTTTGGCAGTTGGTGATTGTCGCAAAGGATCTAACCCTGAATTCATCAAAATACTTCAAACAGGAACAGGAGGAGCTCAAGTCCTGACTGTATACAAGCAGATCTACAAGAAAACACTTGTTAAATTACTGTAGACATATATGTAGAAAAAGTAACAGATTTTGCCACCTGACAGACCAAACCTTCTTCAGTGTGCATATATGAGGAGACTTTCAGTGGAGCCCACAGGGTTGTCCACAGTGCTGGTTCATGACCAGGGCTGGATTAAACAGCAAGCAAATAAAATGAGCTGGTTACTTCCTCAGTCTGTCCTCTTTACCTCCCTTCCAAAAGTGATTCCCTCTTGATAAAGAGAGATGAGTCCCCTGTGGCATCTGACACACCAGTGCCCAGTGTGCTTTTGCACTGGGTTTATGTGTCCCAGAGGTGACAGACTAAAAATTTGAAGTTGTTACTGGCTTGAAACAACTCTGTGTGTGTGAGACTGGACAGATTAGGTTCTGCCAAAGTGGAATGATGCTCTTCCCCTCCCTCAACAACCCCATCTCCATGAGAGCCTTTAGTGCAGCTGTCAGTCACTGGCACACAGGCAGCACTGCCCCACCCCACACCCTGGAGCCCCTAAACCAGCCCAAAGTGGCTGGCAGACTGAAAGCCCCACCTGGGGTGGGAGTGGCCACAAGAGTCCAGATAAGTAAAACCAACACCATGGCCCTATTGTTCCTGGATTTGAGGTAGTTTGTTCTGTTCTGAACTGAAGGTGGTGCTATAATTCTCTCTCTCTCTTTCTCTACTTCTTCTTCTTCTCCCAATGTCCTTTTTTTGCTATTTAGGTAACTTAAACTTGGATGGGTTGAAGTCAATGCTTTCTGAAATGCTTTATGTTGGTTCAATATTTGGTTTAAAGTTTTGCTAAGTTCCCTTATTTTCCACAGTATGCCAGTAAAGGTGTGTTATTTTTACCTCCTGAAAGCATCGCATTTTTCCTGTGCATGGCCTTAAGGTATAAAAGAACCAAAGGCCCCTTTAATAAATCCATTGGGTGGATTTTGCGGCCTTACATCTTTCTGGCATAAAACGCCTTTGATGAGCTTGTGGGGTGAGCCTGGGGTCTTACACTGGTGCTGGCAGTGGGGGCTTTGGGGTTGGCCTCTGTGAGGAGAGAGTTTGATGCCTTGTGCTGGACTCAGGTAGATTCAGTGACATCCAGTGGATCCACCACAGGGCACGGCTGAGCCCCATTAGTCAAGATGGTGGCACCTCTGAAAATGTATTTAGGAAAGGGTAAAATGCTGCCTGGCACTGTGAGGAAGGAGGTGAAAAAAAAAAGTGAGAGAAACTGAGAGAAACAATGTTGTGAACACCAAGGTAACATATGAAAGAGAGGGAAGAGGTGCTCCAGGCACCAGAGCAGAAATTCTCCTGCAGACCCTGGAGAGGACTACAGTGGAGCTCGTCACCACACTGCAGCCTGTAGAGGACTCCATGCTGGGGGAGGTCAGTGTTTCCTGAAGGAAGCTGAAGCCTTTGGAGAGGACCCACGCTGGATCAGGAAAGAAAATGTGAGAAGGAAGGAGCAGTGAAAAGGAACTGTTATGAACTGTCTGCAATCCCCACTCCTTGTCACCCCTGCACCACTTGGTGGCAGAAGGAAGTAAAGCAGCTGGGAATGAAGCAGTGGAGTGAAAAGAGGTGTGAAGTTGTTTTTTACTGTCTGACTCTATTTTATTTGGCAAGAAAATCTTCAAGTTGAGTGATGTTCAATTGCTTGTAATGTTAATTGGCAAGTGACCTTCCTGTTTTTTATTCTTGACACAAGAAATTTTTTGTCTTATTCTATTTTTTTTTTTAACATTTGGTGAGGACAGGGAGTAAGAGAACATCTGAGTGACTATCTGGCCACAACATCTATATTAATATATAGAAGAAGCACATTCAGTTTTGCCTTGAAGAGTTGGTCTCTGGTAAACAGTTATGGTGAAAGTCCACCGTCATTTGTGGTTCAACTCTAGTAGCTAGAGGAGATATGGCTCCAGAGGACAGGCAAAGTGGGCAGCAGAGGCCACCTTCTCACCTAAATCAGTTTGCAAATGATAGTTAGTACACTCTTAACTTCCCTACATTTAAGGTGTGTCCAACTGTCTTATGTATCTATGTCTTGAAACTACCAGAGACAAGCACATCGTAAACTGGGAACGTATTCAAGTTTCTTATTATCTTCATTTAAATATATGAGCACAAATGTTTAGTTATTGAATATAAAATCCCTGATGTGTACTTTTAACTAGTCAACCCTTAACAAAGTTTTAATAAATCTCAAGGTCCTCTGCATGTCACAATGTATGATCAGTATTTTTGTCTATAAGTAGCTTTTGCTGAACAATTTTATTAGGAAAACTTTGCCTTCATTAAGTTCCTTTTTTTTGCTAATGACTGTATTTATCTATGTAAGGCATAACACAATATGGACTAAGTGATTATTTTGCAGCTATTTAGCTCATATGTAGCTTCTTCCTTTAAGAACAATTGTCATATTCTATTTTGCTTCCTGGTATTTCAGAAATAGTGTTTTTTAACAGCCAGCTGTTTCCACTCTGTCTAACAACTGACCTATTTTCCAAATGTCACTGTTTCAATCCATAAGACTCTCCTAAGAGTATTTTACTGTCTATATCACTATCAGCTGTGCAAGGGCCACAAACTGTGTTTTTCACATCCCAAAGCTGCTCACAGGATCCACTCTTTGGGCTTGGAGATGGAGACTTACATATATGAGCATTTCTATTTAAAACTATAAACACTGGGGAAAAAATGAAAAAAAGGAACAGACACAATAAAGGTAGTGTACAAGGACATTTCTTCTTTTCTCTATTCAGACTTGTTCTCATTCAGACAACTTCCTCAAAAAAATCCTCTCTTTGGCACTAGTTTCTTATTCTTGGACATTTTATTTCATTCTATCACTGCTGTGAAAGTTACATTTTTGTTTCTCCAGGTTGGGTCACAGAGACATTTTGGCCCTGAATTAAAATGCCATTGATTGACTTATGTCCATAATGCTTGGGGCATTACTGATAATAAAATAAAAACAAGGGATCCATCTACTTTCTAGAAATCTGACATATCTTTCCATCTAAACTATGTTCATAACAAGCCCAAATCATATGTGTGTATGAGAAATGTAACAGGTACTCAGGAGGCCCTTAACTTCAGGTTTTGCTGTAAAAGCAGTTACCTGGGGATGACTTCATGCAGCATGAACTTGAGAAAGGAGGCCAAATGGGAGAAAAGATCCATGTTTCAGAGACCTAATGGATCTGACATAAAAAAATGCTGGTGACTACATGGTTCCACAAAGGATGCTTTGATGAAGTCTGTGTCTGTTGAGCTGTGGCATAACCCTCTGTTTCTGCAACTGGGTAAATCACAATGAAGCAGGAGATTTTCCCTTCCTGAAGCATGTCTACTGGCCTTGAGTGATGTCTGCTTAATGGGGCTCTAAGTAAATAAAATGAGTTATGTTTAGTACATCTAATCTCACTGCTACTGGCCAACATCTGGCAGGGTTGTTCTAGTTAGCCAACCTTTGAAAACATGATGAGTGGAATTTATCTCCAGCTTAACTTATCTAAATGTAGGTACCTAGAGTACAAGGTTTAATGTGAGCTAGCTCCTGCTATAGTGACTGGAATCAGAGTTTATACAGTCAAAATAGACTGGTGAGCACATACAAAAAGAGACTCCTGAAATAATCTGCTAAAAAGACAGCATGTCCAGGCAACTGAGTCCCACCTGTACAATCAAGTGTCTGAACTATCTTTTACAGACACTTCATTCCAAAAAGTTAAATCCAGTATTTTTGC
The DNA here is from genome assembly GCA_013396775.1 of Cephalopterus ornatus. Classification (NCBI taxonomy): domain Eukaryota; kingdom Metazoa; phylum Chordata; class Aves; order Passeriformes; family Cotingidae; genus Cephalopterus; species Cephalopterus ornatus. Next base: position 45,340 of record VZRE01007698.1, on the reverse strand, counting down.
CTATTACCAGACTAATTCTAGAAATGAGGCATCACAATCATAGGCCAGATCGGAATTATACAGATGCCTAACCATTTCCCTTTAAAAGAACAAAAGAAAAAGGAAAGTCACTTGCTACCTTGCAGAACATTATTTTCGAAAATATAGATCATTACTGAGTATTTTAGAATAGATTCATTATTCTTTAGGAAACTTCTGATGATTTATGTTTTTTATATATATATTCACACATATTTTGCAGATTTTAACAACTGGATCCTTCATAGGCTTGTATCTCACATACATATTAGTTATTGGGGAAAAAAGATAGTGCTAAGTTTCTGTAACAAACAAAAATTAATTGATTATATTTTATTTAAAAGCTAAAAAATGGTCTGAGCATGAATTACTGAGAAGCAGATTAGTCAAGGCATTGGAGTTTTAATCATTAATAGTTGAAGATGCAAATATGAAACTAAGTCTCTGCACAGGTTGCAAAGGGAACTCTCAGGATCACACAGACTTAGATTTTTTTAAAAGAATGTAATAAAGACTGGAGATACATGAGCAGCGCAAGAGCTACCTTTCATTGTAAATTACCTTTGAGTAAACCAAGGTGTGATGGTTACTATCTGTTTAAGAAATAAAGATAACAATCTGATATGATTCACAACATTGAAAAAGGAGCACATTCTTTCATAAGTAGACTTAAAAAGTGTTTTACAGTTCCTTTTTAATTCAGTGGAATAATTCCTTTGTAATGTAATGGCCATGAAAGTTTTGCTTTGTTGTAGCTTTACATTTAGTTTTGTGTTCAAAATCTGAAAGAAGAAGTAGGTAGAACAGATGCCAAGACAGTCTGATAACGAAACACACCGTGAGATTCACAGCCATTCCCACATTCTTTTTGCTTCCCTCACCATTTTCTCCATCTCAAATGATAGAAGACAGGAGTGATTTCTTCTAGCAAACTAGGCCTTTCAGACAACGTGGATTCCATTTTATAGATCTTATTTGCTGTATTTGCAAGTGCCCCCTCTATTTTTTATTGTAACAAATCATTAGTGATATTGACAGACTGTAAAGTACATTGAAAATATTTAACACTTATCTAAAAATAAGCAAAATTAAATCAAAACTGGAGTAAAAGAAAAAGAACTCCTTAGGGATGGAGTTATCTAACTAACTTTAGATATCTGTACTTCAGGTAGTGAAGCTTGAGTCCTTTTACAATCAGTTGAGAGAAATAAGGATTCTAGGACACAATTCTTCTCATCTTAACAGATGTGTTTAATGTAGGCCTAATGAATTGTGTTCTCACTCATTTTCAGTGATACATGTTTCTTACAGTGACTATAAAAGAAGTCCAGATTTTTTAATTCATGAAGAAAAATCTCATCTCTGTATTTATGGTTATTAAAGTAAGATTACATTCTAAGGGGAAAAAAAAAGAAACGTGCAATAGGCTATAGCAAGTCCTCCAAAAACAAACAAACAAAACAACCAAAAAAACCCTGAACCAACCAACCAAAACCAACCAAAGGAAAAAACCCACCCCCTTACAAAAAAAAAACAACAAAAAAACATGAAGAGACTTAAAAAGAAAAAATTAAAATCATGAGTTAAAGAAAGATCTCCTAGACATAATAAATTCACACATGAGGGCAACTGGAGATGAAAGTGACTGTTTAGAGGGTCTGTTTTTTAAAAATACCTTGACTTTTGGATGCTTATTTGAAGTAAAAACTCCCAGGTCTATGAGGATTAGACATCATTACTTAAAGGGACTGATTTAAAACAAAACTGCTTGAAAGAAACATATTTTTGTGGGAAAACTCTTGCTCATTTTTATTTTGTATAAAGGAAAACAATAAAAATTATCATCCACTAAATTCATGCAAGTATATGATAGAACAGTAAAGGTAGTTTGAATGCAGTGACCAGGAGTTATAAACAATTTTCTCTTCATATCCTTAATGCAATATTATGAAACACATTTCAAACAAGACATTAAATAAAAACCCCCTATTTATTGAATTATAACCAAGGAACAATCAGAAATTATTAGAAATATAATAATTGGCATTTGTTCAATGAAATAATACAGTAAAAATAATGCAGTAAAAGGCTCCAAATTTCTGGTAACTTCAGAGTTAGTGAAGTAACTTCAGAATAGTGATATTACTATAAAGTAATTAATTTAAAAATATAATTAGAACTTTGTAACACCTCCTAAAGTCATTATGTGGTCTCTCTGGGAAATACAAACTCATATGAAGTTGGTGAAATGATGCCTATGGTCTTTAGAAAGAACTCAATCAGAACTAATTTCAAATCTAACATATTAGCCTTATTATTTTCCAATTAACCATACTTTGCACAAACTAGAAGTGTATTTTAACTTGATTTTGCATATATGAGATGCACATGCAAAAATAAATAGTACATAACCTAATATAGAGTAGATAAGGATTTTTAATGTCTTGTATGAAAAACAAATACATAAAAGCACACTTCACTTTTTTAAAGAGCTATTTCCCTGATGAAATTTTCAAAGTTCTTGTCTGTTAATGGGATGAAACACAAACCTTTTCAATTTTTTTGAGGAAAACAAAGGCCTAAAGTCAGACACTAGTGAAGTCGTTATTCTGGTTTTACTACACATGCCAGCTGTATGGCTTTAACCACAGCTCTAGAGACTTAGACTGATTATTATCTCCCTCTCGTTTTTCCTGTTCTATCCAAATAACTAAACAGTCTTTGGTCCAGAGAGAGACAGACTTATAATAGGTAAAGGCAGGTAAACAAATAAAAGCGAGAGACAACGTACTTGGGATAGCATGATGCTTTTTGAAGGATTAACCTTGACCACTGCCTCATTTGAGGGCATTGGAATAGTAAATAACACAACTTTGATGATATCATCTAAAACTGCAATGACATTCTCATAGGCTATTACTGATTGGGAGGCTGAGGACATCTCACTCTTCATTTTCACAGAAAGACTGTCATAATCTGAGCTCTCCTCTCTCTTTTCCTTGTCTTTTGTGGAACAGAAAATCTTTTGAAGAGAAAGATTTATTGTAATTAGTACATTCCTATGAAAAAATTATATTCAAGAAATTAGTATTTACTTTCAGCAAGCAGAAACATATTGTCAACATACATGATGTTCAAAGATTTTTTTGTACGCATGATCAAGTGTTGGCACAGAAATACGTAATGATATAAATTATTGAAGCATAAACCAAGCCACAGTGATATACAAGTTCCAATGATTTCCACCAAAAAAAAAAAGAAAAGAAAAAGAAGACTTGTGGATTCCTAAGCATAGACCTTCACAATGAAGTTTGCAGAGGTAAAGTTGCTGAATGTGTAATGACATGAAGCATTGTGGTGGGTTGACCCTGGCTGGACTCCAGGTGCCCACGAACCTGCTCTATCCCTCCCACTTCTCAGCTGGACAGGGGAGAGAAAGTAAGATGGAAAATGACTCGTACATTGAGATAAGGCAGTTTAATAAAGCAAAAGTGAAATGTAATGCACATACAAGCAAAGGAAAAAACCCAAAGATTTTATTCTCTACTTCCCATCAGCAAGCAATGTCCAGCCGCTTCCTGGTAAGCAGGGCTTCAGCACATGTAGTGGTTTCTCCAGAAGGCAAATGTTGTAAATAAAAAATGCCCCATCCTCCTTTTTTCTTTTCTTAGGTTTTACATCTGAGCCAACATCATAATGTGTGGAATATCCCTTTGATCAGTTTGAGTCAGCTGTCCTCGTTGTGTCCCCTCCCAAGATCTTGCCCAGCCTCAGCCTACCGATGAGGAGAAGGACGTTGAGAGATAGTGCTGGTCCTGTGCCAGCACTGCTCAGCAGTAGCCAAAACTCTGATGTTTTATCAACACCTTTCCGGCTACCAATGCAAAACACAGCACTGTGAGGGCTGCCATGGGGAAAACGAGCTCCATCTCAGCCAGACTCACTACAAGCAGTGAGAGAACAAATGAAGTAATTCATTTGAAATGCCATGCAAAACCTGAGAAAAGTTACCAGACAACTTTCTCATATATTATTATGCAAAAAGGTGTGACCTGCATATTCATATTATACACTGGAAAAAAACAAATGACGACATTTCAGTTCTTAGGTGTTTCCTATTAAAAGAGCATCAGCTCTCTCTCTTAACATAATGTTTTCTCATGAGTCAACATTTCTGCTGGAGTGATGAATTTAACCTGAGTAATGGATTGAAGCTGTACTGTCAGGTTGAATCATTGATTCAAAAACAAATAAGGGGAAGGGTTACATAAAATTTGCTGAGGGAATTCACAAAGAGGCAGAAATCAAGTCAGAGAATAGAAAATTTCATATTTTGTAACAGTATTGTCCAGTATTAACATGTTACGCTCCATATGAAGATTTTTATGACAGAGGCTACCAAAACATAAACAAAGAAGCACAATTGCTCTTTAAAGGTTTTAAGTTAGCATTTAATGATCACCTTCACTAGTCTAAACCAGCACATCAGAGCAGTGTAATTATTACAAACGGCCTGCATTAATAACATGAGCTTACGTTTTGCTGGGAATTACCTTCTAATATTACCAATAATTCTGAAGTTACCAGAAATTTGGAGCCTTTTATTACAGGTATTAATTCGTTGAACCAATTTATAAATATTTGCACTCATGATTACCAGTAAAGAAACAAACTGCCAGCAAAATACTGATGTTTATTGCTTTCTCATTTATTTTTTTTATATTTCTTGAAGAAAATGAATAAAATAACAGATGTCACAGCTATGTATCTGGATAAGGAATGTCCTAAATGTTTTCTTATTTCCCCAGCAGTAGAATGAAAAGTAGCCAGTGCCAGTCTTACAAAAGTGCTAGAGTACAGCACTGCCTGTTGAACAAATTCTTACTACTTCCCAGTTTTTAGCAACTTCCAAAAAACCTTCCTGCCTACTGCTTAATGCCTCCCAAAATCGATCAGAGAGGATATACTCCAGTACATCCTTTTCTGATCTGGATTCTGCAGTGAAGAATACAGCTCTTGAAGAGTTCCTTTTTGGAATAATCAGAGAAATACAGTTTATGGTATCGTGTGGTCAATGTATTGTTCAGGTTTTGTGTCATCTGAACCACCTTTAGACTAATTTGCTATACTTCAGAATAAAGTTGGTATCCTGGTGGAGACAGATACTTTATATGGCAATGGAGTAATAAAAGAGTAATTTATCAGCCTGGAGAACACTGAGGGCAGGAAGGCAAGCTCACTCCTCTCCACAGATTCATGCATTTCCTTCTAACTTTTTGCCAACATGGACACCCTCCAAGCAGTTTCCTTGGATAGAGAGGGGGGGGAAAAACCAATTTCCTGCAGTTGGTCTTCCAGATATGTAGACACTTTTAAGCTCTTTCGGTCAAGAAGTTAAGTACCGAATGAAAAAGTAATATACCATTTCCTTGTTTCACCTAACTTTAAGCCAAAAAGCGTAGAAGCCAGTACAGAAGCCCAGAAAGCCAAGTACAGGAACAGTCCTTGCTCAAACAGACCTGACAGTGAATATTACATCAAGTTTTCTAATGTGGACTATAGAATTAATTATGAATGGTAGTCTTAAGAAAGGTGGAGAGTAAAAACACCCTCTGTGTGAAAGTTTTTGCCCTACAGTGGGGCAAATTCAAAATGGGGTGGATTGTTCTGTGAATTCCCTCATTTCCCACTCCTCCTCCACAAGGAGGAATCTCAAAGTCATGTCCCAAAGACAAACCACCGGCTGTAGACAGAATTTTCAGATGGGGAATACACACAGACTGTTTCTGGAGAGATTTGTAAGGTTAAAAAAAGTCTACACTCAATTCTATTGAAATATATCAAGTACCATCATTAAATTCCAGTTCTTCTAGCTAAACAAGAGAGGTTTAATCATATCTGTTCCACAAATATGGTATAAAATATGAGCATAAATGCAAATGTTAAAAGTTAGTGCCATATTTAGACCAAGTTTGGCGTTCACAGAAAGAACTTTTATTTTTCTTATTCGTTTTTCATAGAATTGAGATGTTCTGAACTGAGGGAACTGTAAACAGTGAAGTCATGTAGCCCTTCAAAAGACACCTGAATAAAAACACCTCACATTAACATTTGGGGATTAGGAAGAATACTCTTGTGTGTAAGTAAAACCTGTAATCCTACTCAGACATAAGGGATGCCTGTCTTTACGGAGGTAGCACGGAATGCAGATGAGAATTTAAAACAATATAACAGATGGCAAACATCATAATGGAGATTTTATTGCCAGCTTCAAGTAGTTTTGGTCACAGAATATGCCATCAGAATCAGATTTAAAGTGAAAAAAATCAACTATATTGAAGTGGGTGAAGGAGCAGAAAGAGGAGAAAGGATGCTTGAGTCTTGAGAATGCAGTATAATGTCAGATTAGAGACACAGACTGATTTATTTATATAGAGTTCACAACATAAAGCTTATTCCAAGCTGTTTTATCTCTATTGTATAATCTGAACAAGAAAATAATGATCTACAGATTAAGTAGTTTGAGAAATAAAACATTTTGGAGACTTCTTTCTTCAGACAGGATGAATATCAGGTGAGATAAAAATCAAGAAAGGTTCATCTCTATATATGTTAATCACAAACACACCCTTGATATTTCTACATATTTGAGCCCTGAACTAAGAGATCTCTGTCTGTAGTAAAGAAACACTTGTGTTGCAATTTAAAATTAGCAAAGAAAGACAAACCAGTGGTAGAACACTTTGAAAATCAGTGGTCTTGCTAAAAATCTTATGAGAATTTTGATAGATTGCATTGAGAACCTCAGACGAGTGATACTGGGATTAGCCCTTCCTCACAGAGCTATATGAAAACAGATTCAAATCAATATATGGCTGATAAGTATTTGTTGTTATTACTTCTGCATTCTGCAGGGGTTTTTGAAAAGGTAATTCATTGTGACGCATGAAATAGTCCTGTGGGAGCTCCTGGGTTAGAGTAGAATAAAACTAGCAAATGAAATGTCAAGACTTTATACTGCTGTTTATTTTATACATTTAAAGTGCACTATCCTTTCTAGTACCATTTTTTCAAATAACTATTTTCAAATAACCAATTTACTGTATTTTAAAAGTACTTATGAAAGAGCAAACCAGTCAGCACAATTGTAGCACTTTGAATCATTGAATGTAATGTAGTGATTGACTGTTTGGTATGAAAACCATATTTTTTCAAAATATATTTTAAGCACCAGTGTAATGCTAGGGCTATCACTTCTGAGTTACAAATACCAAATCTTTTCATTGGCCTTCTGAAGCCTACAGGTTGTCACCACACATTTGTCAGTCTCCAGCACTAAATGAAATAAGTTCTTACATCTCCAGCACTGAGTGTGGAAATAATTAATCTTTCACTTCAGAAGCTATGTGTACACATAAAATTGGTACAATTTTATCTTGGCAGAAATACATCCCCTCCCTTCCTCTCTGTTCCTTCCAAGTCTGAGTATCATACACATGTTCAAAAGGCAATGACATGGCATCAAAAAAAGAAGGCAGATGTCTCTTTACATTTTATTTTTATACAGGGCATTGTAATAAAAAAAATTATTAAGATTATTAATTTGTTGCAAACAGGATCATCTCCTTTGTGAAAATGTCTGCAGCAGCTAAGAAAAAAAAGAGCCTGGGCTTTGGTTAGAACATCTAGACTCTATTATAGTAAAAATAGGTAGAAATCCCTGCTTCTTTCCTGGCTGGTTACGAGAGAAAGCAAAGTTGTCCAGAAGTAAAAGAATGCATAAAGTTTTCATGATAAGGAAAAATAATACTATCTGTATGTCTCCATAGTGAAGTTAATGCTGAGGATCCAACACAGTGTGGTCAGCTTGTACGTTTATCTGAAGTTCAGACATACACTTCAAAGAGTACTAAGCAATATCACCAGAGTGAATCTAACTTTGCAGTTTAAAAACAAGGAGTTTAAAGTCTGACTTAGCTTGAAATTAATATCAGTCACCTGAAGCTAAGAAAATTTAAAAAAAAAATATATAAATTACATAAGTATATTAAAAACATATATTAAAAACATCAGCTTAAATTCTGATTATATTTTTTAATTCTAATTTGTCACATAAAATCATAAATCTTTAGAAGATAAATTTGTCTGCTTACTAAAATATATTTATTTTACTTTTTTCACTTTCAATTTAACTTTCAATTCCCAAGGTCCTTCTCATATGAGTAGGACTGAGTGATGGAAAAGAAGAATGTTTCAAGCACCTGCTTAATTTATCTTAAACATACACTTCAGTGATTTCTGAAAAAAAAATAAAATATTTTCTTGGCCTATATTGTAACAAAATTCTTACTAAATGGAATGTTTTAACAATTCTCTTGGACAGTCCACATCTGATATCCCAGAGCAAAGTAGGGCTCTTTCTGGTATACATTCAAGACAAGGTGAATTCCAAATAATAAACATATGCCAGCATAAATACATAAATTCACAACTGCTGGAAGGTGCCAGTAATTCAAGATTTATACAAAAGTCAAAATATTGAATAGTATGGGTTCATATCTTTGTTCTATTTCTTAGAAAATGTTCCAATGAAACACCATCACATGCAAGCTTCACTATGCCTAATACATGGCTTATACTCCTAGAAATTTATAAGACATGTAGTATAAAGAGAATATGAAGGCTAATTATAATTTTGACATTTTCAAAAGATTACACTAAATATATCAATATAAAGAAGATTTTAATGCAGTAGAAGAGGCTGAAATGAAATATACTGTTCTTGCAGTTCTTTTGTCATTTAATACTTTCTTAATAGCTCTAGTCATATTCTAAGACTATTTTACAGTCTTTCAATACCATAGAGTGTCATTATCAAATAGATATAATATCCTCAGCATTCCAAAGAACATCTGGTTTTAAATATTTGATCTCTAGATTCTTTTTTCAAAGTCATATCTTCAAGGGCACTCTCAGGAAGTAAGTGTCCAAACTTTTTTGGAGATCTCTCAAAATCCCATCTGGAGGGCCTCTAGTAGGACTTGAAAATGTATAGACTAAGTATCCATTCAAGAGGATCTGAGGCTGATTCCAAACTGTCTTGTTAAGGCACAGCCCAGAATGCTCAGTCTCATTTTTCCTGCTGTTCTAACAGAATTAGGCAACCATACACTACAGCTTCTGTATGGCCACATTTTTAAACTGCCTCTTCACTATCAAGTCAAGAAGGACCTGGGCTTCTCATCTAAGCCTGAAAACATGCAGGATTCTCAAATTCAGTAAGTATAGATAAATTTGGGCACTTACACCAGCTTTGCCTTCTTACCTGTTAGTATTGAATTTTTTTCTGCAAAATGCAGAAAAAAAAATAAAAAATGCAGGAATGCAATTTAATGATAATTGCATCTATTCCCACCTTCTCTTCCTATATTTCTACACTGGGAAGAGAAATAAGAGATGTAGACAAACGTCCTGATTCACAGAAGTAGTTAACTTACTTGTTTGCTCATGATTGGAGTTCCATGCCACTGAAGTGTTCAATCACACGATTTTTTAAAGAAAATTGTTAGAAATGTGTTTCAGAGACAAAAAAACCCCAAAACAAAATAAAAAAAAAGCCAACCAAAAAAAAAACCCCAAAACAAACCGCACCAAAATAAAACAGTAAGGAAAATGGAAAGATGCGTAAGAAGCAATAGTGGCATTATTGTTGAGTTCTTTAGTACATTGTTTCCAATGGTTCTCTATGAAGTGCAGCTACCAGCACTAAACATCATATTTTGCCACAGTTCCATCAAAAATTAGTACAATTTCTCTTTTTAACTGCCAAATCTCTTCTGTTAAAAGTAGCAACTCAAAGGGACATGTCACTGTAGCACCTATTATTTGACTAAAATACTATGCTGAAGCCAGTCTATATTATACCAAATGTGTTTTAACATGAGTTACAATGAAACTGATACTCACGTTGATACCATGCTCACAGGAATCCTACCAGTGCAGGCCTGTTCCTGTAAATCTTGGAAACATTACGCAGTCAACTTTTCCACATCTTTTCCAAAGTAATTCAGTGGTATGTATTAGTGGAAAACAAGCCAATTTGCTCTTTAAATGCACAAAGGAAACAGAATCATGCACTTACAGTCTGTGATTTTCAGGACTCTTTTGAATTCTCCACTTCCAGATCCTTCGCAACCATCTTCATCATCACAATCACCACTTATTTGTTCATCTCCACCTCCACCACTGCCTGCTTTTTGGAGATCCCATTTATCATATTTTGGAAAGGATTTGCCCTGCAACAGCTGAAGACAAGATATAGTATGCAAGTTAGCAGCACATCTGGAGCGCTTCAGTGAGTACCCAAAATTCCATATATGCCTCTCTAGTAATTATCTGATTTGAAAAGGAAATTCCAAGGTCAACAGAATGAGAATTCTGATTTTTTTTCATGGTTTTTTACCATGGCTTACAGACAGATTTAGAAGAGTGGTATCTGGAGATGTACAATTTATTTTTAATTTAAAAAAAATACAAATTGTATGTGTCTTTATTACTATAAAAGAAGATCAGGCACCAATTTCTGGCCCAGATACCAAGTGGAATGAATAGGTACATCAAATCATAGAATAGTTTGGTTTGGAAGAGACATCTAAAGGCCATCTAGTCCAGCTTCCCCTGAAATGAGAAGGGACATCTTCAACTAGACCAGGTTGCTCAGAGCTCTGTCCAACCTGACCCTATTTCCAGGGATGGGGCATCTGTCACCTACCTGTGCAACCCGTTCTAGTACCTCACCATCCTCATTATAAAAATCTTCTTCCTTATGTCTGGTCTAAATCAATCCTCCTTCAGCTTAAAATTGTCTCCTATTGTTCTATCCCAACAGGCCCCACTACAAAGTTTGTCACCATCTTTCTTATAGGTACACTTAAAGCGGACAGAGAGCATTTGTGCTACAAAGCAGCTGGACCTAGATCTTTTAAAGACCCATGTGGTGTCTACTGAGACTTAGGGTACATTTATTATTTTCTGTGAATTTTTCAGTTTGAAATGTCTGAAATAGTACGAGAGCTCTGTTGCAGCTCTGTATTGGTGAATCCAAAACATATTTGTGTGCTCTGGGTGTGTCATATTGACATCTGGTAGAAGCTGAAGAAAAAAAAAAGTGTTGGGACAACATCAAATGCGTGATCAAGCAGCAGTAGACCAAGGTAGTACAGTCAGAGGCAGGGCTAGCATGGAGAGAACTATTTCCAAATTACATCCAGGCGTTGTTTCGGCAGAACTAATAAAGGTGACTTAAAATAGAGCAAACGGATAGGTGATACTGGCCTAAGCAGTGTAGGTAATTTGAGTCCAGTACAGAAGCTTGTTCTTGGGCTCCTTTTTATTTATCACTATAGAAATGGCCAGTGTTGCCAGCATGGTATATATGACAGCTGCTGGAGATCTCAAATTTTGACACATTTATCCATTCTTTGGGCAGTGCTGAGTAATCACCTGAATAATGTTAATGGCTCTCATTTATCAAATGTATGGCTGCTGTCATCCAGTTTTTAAATACCAGGTGGTAGGACTGACATGCATACAAACATATACAATATGCCCTCTTGTCCATCGATATGCAGTTCAGTTTATGTGTTAGATATATATAGACATAATAATCTCTAATGAACCAGGTTCTAACAAATGTTAAGAATTCTTATAACTTTATCTCATCCAAAATATCAGTTTGTGGAGGCTTGTGCGTTACACTTGCTTCAATGTAGCAAGATTTCTTTACACTGGCTTAAATTCCACTGACTCAGATTCTTTAATTTAATAATGAGATAGTTCTTTCTCTTGAAAGTAGCTACTAATTAGTCTGAAACAGATTCAGTTGTTTTATACCTTCAAAAGTGTGGTTGCTTTGTTGTTTAACAAGATACTGGGTTCATATTTTCAATCAATATACTGAGTTTATATACAGATTAAGGAGTTGCTTCCCAGACTAGTTGATCTGTTAAGTGCTGTATAGTGCCCAACAAAAAAAAATATTCTAATGACTACTACAAGTCATATAAGTCTCAACAGTTTTATAAAAGCCACTTGCCACACTGTGTAAGAGCAGGAGAAAGCCATTCACCACTGAATCAGTAGGACCAATTTATGCAGCACTTTTAATTCAAAGGTTTTATTAGGCCTTTATATGCTACCTGAAAAACAAACTACCTAGCTAAGAGGAAATGATATTCCTTTGTATTGCTGCCCTGTTCCCTGCTCATTGTGTAATCCATGCCATACTTCTGCCAGAATAGTATTTATGGAAACAAAACACAGACAGTTTAATGAACCACATTCAGTTAAACAGCACACTTCTCTTATTTTTTGCCCAAATTCAAATCATGACACATTTCCAAAGTGAGTTGTATGATAAGGTACTCTTTATCCCTGAGCTCTGTGGCATAAATGTGGACAGGTACTTCATTAAGACAGTATTTCAAACAAAAGTTGCTGCCAAAGTTTCCACAGTATACCATTATATATATACATATATATATACACATAATTTCAGCCTGAGAACATGCATCCTCCTCTATACTCTATCTCAGTCTTAAAAAAATACTGGCTTGATAAGGTCTTATATTTTTCTGCTTCTTTAAATTTTAGCCCAACTTAGTTATTTCTCTTTCCTCTCCTTTTTCCCCCTCTTTTTGTCTTATTGTGCATAACATCTTATTGTGACTTAAAACTAGAAACTTGAAAACCCAGATGATCCCACTATATTCTTTTAAAGGTAGGCTTATAATGGAAAAAGTGCTTTTCAATTTTTTCCAAACTTTTTACTGTACTTGAAAAAGTAAAGATTAAAGAATAAACAAAATCATTTGTTATTTGGACTTTGTTAATTTCTTCAGTCTCCTTAATTGTACAAGAAGAAATATCGTCTCCATATAAGTTCAGAAATCTCAGTGCTGGTTCTCTACTAAGCAAGACTTGGATTTAATACAAATTCTTTATTAAATGTATACAATCCATGTACTTCTTCAAAGCTAGATTGATTCACATTATAAATAAAGATAAAAGGCATTTAAAAGAATTATTCTGTTATGCTGAACTTTTTATACAGTTATTATTTAAGTGGAGAATAAGTACATGTTGTAACTGGACAATTTTGTATACAGTTACTGAGTCTTCCAACTGAATGAGGGTTACAAGCTGTGTACTATGTACCCCCCCAAAAGTACAATGAATGTTCTTCCTGTTGTGTCACAGTCTAAAATAATCTCTTTTCTTTTTGAGAGCCCCCAAATTTTTTCCATTCTACCAAATTTTTGTCTCAAAAAACCCCAACCCAAAACCCCATGAGTTCGTTTACTCATACAGTATTGTCTTTCAATTTCAATTAAAATAACAGCAATCGTGTTAGTTTGAATTATGGCAAGAATTAGTTCACCAGTGTTGTGAGACTGCAGTAGACACACCAATATTCCAAATTTGCTGGATCTTTCTTTTAATTTGATGAAAGTTTATTGAACTAAGATTTTGATATCTCAAACATGTTCTCTGCCAATGGCATTTTATTGTCCCAGAAAATTTGTGTGCCACTACTATGGTACATGTGCACAGGTGAATTATTTGGGTGTAAGGTCCTCAGGAGTCTTCAACTTCACACCTTGCCTGCATAGCTTCGGGAAGTTTGGCCTTCTCCCTAGATCTTTCACTGCTCAATTGACTAAATACCCTCTGGCATTTTCACTCATGTCTTAGTGGAATGCTTTCTTTGAAACAAACAGCAATTCTGAACCAGGTTATAGTATCAAAAAATATCATTAATAAATTTTGTGAAAGTTCATCTTTTAGAATGCAAATGTTTGCATTACAGAAATTATATTGTTGTAATGAAGTACTTACAGGGTTCTGTAAATACAAGACTCAGTACTATGTAAAATTTTGGTAAGAAAATAAACTGCTTGCAACAACAGAGGCATCTATGAGGGTCCTTGAAACTTCTCTACTAATGTCAGAGTCTAAGTAGAATTGGGAAAATTATCACTAAGGATATATGGTTCTTATACAGTCCCAGAGGATTTAGTAATCTTTCAAGATAATGTAAGATTATTGATGATCTGGAAAGCAATATAAAAAACAAAATGGTAATGATAAATCTTTTACTGCCACAGAAACTGGAGAACTACTAAATAACAAAGAGAAGTGACAAACTGTTTAAGAAAATACATTCTCTGGCAAGTGAGGCAATCGAGTGAATTTTTAAACACATACTATAATAAAATAAAGACAAATGTAAATTTGCAAGTCTAAATATTATATTACATGCATATTAGAAGACAAAATATTCTGTTCTGTAAAATAATTGTGGGTGTCCAGGGTAGCCAGCAGACTATCAATTACTAAGAGCAGTGTTCTAGCCAAAGATTTTAATGGGATATCTTTAGGGACAGAAATAGGAATACTAAGTCAGATTAGGGTTGTTATATTACTCCTAAATCCCATTCTCCTTTCCTTTGTTCAGAAAGGATTGCACAGAAGTGAGCTCTATTACAGTGATTAAAATGGAACAAAAAAACCCTTTTCTTTTAACCAAGGAGCTCATCCTTCAGTGCATCCCAAAAAACCTGACCTCAAAAATTTATTTAACCAGACTTATAAGCCTTGCAAGCATCTACATGACAAACACAATTTAATGGATTTGGTAGGCCAAAGCATATGAAAATAGCTAACAAACTAAAATATTTTCTTTACACATTCCAAGTTAATCCAACAAATCCATGCTATCAACTCTATATATTTAAGAAATAAACAGGTTGTTCTATATCAAAATAGGTTCTCAATAATAAAGAATAATTATGCACATTTATGGTAAGGTTATTTTTATATATATATATATATATGTATTCTGGATCAAACAGTTTTTGGTCTTAAAGCATGAATTAATTCAGGGGTTTAAGGGCAGGGTACGCATGAGGTCAAAGTATACCAAAATGGTCCCTTCTTCCTCTCAAAAATGTATTAGTTCATATAACTAAATATTGTTTAAATGAGAAGCCTGTATTCATTTTTATTTTCTTGTGCTTGCAGGAAGTTACAAGTGATTTAATCTCTGTTGTTTGTCTCGGCAGGCAGCTAAATATCAGATAGCCATTTCCTCACTCCCCCTCAGTGGGATGAGGGAGAGAATCAGAAAAATGGTAAAACTCAAGGGTTGAGATAAAAACAGTATAATTGGACATGAAAGGAAAGGAAAATAATAAGGATAAAATAATGTGCAAAACAAGTAATGCACAATGCAATTTCTCACCACCCATTGACTGATGACGTGAGCAAGTGGGCCACCAGCCCTTGGCCAACTTTCCCCAGATTATATTCTGAGCAAGATTTTATATGATATGGGCTGTCTCTTGGGTCAGCTAGGGTCAGCTATCTCAGCTGTGTCCCCTCCCAACTTCTTGTGCACCTCCATCCTGCTTGCTGGCAGAGTGGTACGAGAAGATGAAAAGTCCTTAACATAGTAAGCATTGCTCAGCAACATTATAATTGTTACCAACTGTATTCTGTGTTACCAATTGTATACTGTGTTACCAACATTATTCTCACCCTAAACTTAAAACACAGCACAATACCAGCTACTAAGAAGAAAAATAACTCTATCCCTGCTGAAACAAGGACAATGTATAATGAATGACAAACACTGAAAGGCAAGGAAGTTTATGTTTACACAATTGAAGCTGATGTGATACAAAAATCTAGTATCCTATTTAGTTATTCTACACATCATATACCTTCAGGGGAAACATTGATTTCCTATGAATTTTATTTTATTCTATTTCAATAAAAATATCTTGATACTCTGTTACATTCAATATGAACCAAGCTCAGTCATAGTATTTCCTGTCTTTCATTTCATCACAGCCTACAACTTCCTTTCAGAGGAAGAGAAGGGGCAGACACTGATTTTTTCTTTGTGGTGACCAGTGACAGGACCTGAGGGAATGGCCTGAAGTTGTGTCAGGGAGGTTTAGGTTGGATATTAAAAAAAGGTTCTTCACCCAGAGGGTGGTTGGGCACTGGAACAGGCTCCCCAGGGAAGTGGTCACAGCACCAAGCCTGACAGAGTTCAAGAAGCATTTGGATGATACTCTTGGACACATGGTGTGACTCTTGGGGATGGTCCTGCGCAGGGCTAAGTGTTGGACTCGATGATCCTTGTAGGTCCCTTCCAACTCAGCATATTCTGTGTTTCTGTGATTGTGTGATTCATATGTGCATCATACGTGCTTCTTGAAGGAATCTCAAAGGAGCCCAGCAGCGAATCCAATTTACCTAATCAAATCAAATCCATAAGAATTATTTCTAGAAGTATTACTATCTTGAACTCTTTCCATCATCATCATGGCTAGGCTTCGCGAACGAAGATTTGTGAAGGACTCTACCCACGCTTGCTACAAGCGCGCTGATGGCTAAAAAGGCCAATGCGAGATAGACACGTCCGGTTGCAAAATGAGAGGAATAAACGATGCTAAATTTTTTTTCTTCCTCTTAGCATTACATACCAGAATACTTAAAAGTACAGCATTTCTCTTTGGTGATCTCATTAAAAAACTACTTGTACATCTGTAGCCAGAAAATCCTGCAGGGTTTCATTTTCTTAACAAAAATGCACATTCTAAATTAGAAGTCCAGTTTATATTGGAGATTGGTATTTAGATCACTAGTATTACAACTCTTGTAGTTCCTCACAATAGTGCCCTGTGCGGATTTTTTTGAATAAAAAGCTGTAGCTTTGTGTGAGGTACATCAGCTGCTTTCTTATTTTTTATTTTTTCAATGAAATTTAAAAAGAGATAATGAAATTTCTAATCATCTATAGCCTTCATATCTTTGAAACGATACACAAAATACAAGCAATACTTGCACTGCTATGTCAAATCCCCTGTTTTCTGCCCAAGATCCAGGGCTATAACTGTGTTTCAAGTTTGAAAACTCATTCTTTTCCAAAACTTCACCAACCAAACAGCAGCCTGAAATTCAGATGGAATGCCAGCACTGCACAACACAGCTCTAACCTTTGTGCTTTCTTGATATACCTTTATTACCTCAAGATCAAAACTGTTGCTACCCGAATAGTAGAAATAAGAATTCCCCC
This sequence comes from Cephalopterus ornatus, assembly GCA_013396775.1. NCBI lineage: Eukaryota > Metazoa > Chordata > Aves > Passeriformes > Cotingidae > Cephalopterus > Cephalopterus ornatus. The sequence goes on along the minus strand of VZRE01007698.1, from coordinate 28,176 downwards.
AATTTATTATTATACTGCTACTTCAAAATCCAGACATTTTTTCTTAGTATTTATGTAGCATTCAAAACCACTTTGTAAGCATAAAGAATTTGCACAGAAATCTAATTGCTGAATTAAGTAGAAATGACTAATAATTTTCACTGAAGGTACAGTCCAACACAGTGAGACTTTGTGACCAAGCACAAGCATACACTGTACATTTTGCTCCATCATTAGCATGCTTCCTGGCCATCACAGATTTGAACAGACCCAGCTAGCACTCTCCACAAAAATACTTGACCCCAATTTGAGCCTTAGCATAGTCTACAGACTGTTCCTAACAAGCTGCCTGGATGTGGATATTCTGCTCTAGGTAGTAGGTCACTTGTAGTCCCTGGCCATTTTTATTTAATACAACAGATACAATTTTTCAGAATGTCTGCAGTGCTAAATAAAAGAGAACTGAACAATAAGCTGCAGCAACAGATACTGAATTTCTCAGTCTTTTTAACTTATATCTGTTTTCTGACCAGTTCTCCCTATGGTAAATCTCTTATTAAAGAGGCTATTTGTAAGCACTGGGGATGTGAAGCAGTGTGTTTTCATCCTTGATCCTCTTCTTATTAGCCATATAGATACAGTTTCTAAATATAGTTGTCCATTTACAAATATCCTTTCCCTAATTTTTTACATATAAAAATATTGCTTTATATCTGGGAGAGCATTTTACAGCTAAAACACCTCAACTTGGGTTCTCACATGAGTTCATCATGAGCAATTACTTTTCTTTCCAGTTATTACATGTTCCAAGTGGATTCAGGAGCAAAAGCTTGGCTTTTATCACTTGGTGCAACCCCTGCCACCACAGTTATGCTTACTATCAACATGATTTGTTTAAAAAATATTTAGGTATTTTCAGCCTTAAAAATGCATGTCTTGCCAACATCTCACTGTAGATTTAAATCAACCTCAGAAAGTTAAGTAAACGAGTTAGACACTTCTATGATAACAAATGAGAGCAAAATGAAACCCCAGAACAATAGTTTGTACTCCTATTTCCATCTAGGTAGTTGAGATAACAGACCAAAGTCGCATTATGTATGATTAATGTTTAGAGACTAATGTTTTTTGCGTGTTTCACCCATCCACGAAGACAGCATAGCTACAAGCAGAAAGAGATGTTTATAATAATGAAAGGGAAACATATAAATTTCAGAAAAAAAATCAACAGCAACAGTTCATTCAAAATAGTTCTAAACCTATAGTATGAGAATCTTCCATATCTGTTCTTTAGAGCCATGGATGTGCTTGTATTCTTTTATTTCACTGTTCTTTTCTGTTCATCTGTTTCATTTTATTATTTTCAAGGTTATCTGTATAACACCCTCCACTAGACAATACAAATAATTTTTCAGATAATTTGCAAATAATTTTATCATTTACCTTATCCTCATGTAAAGGTTGATACTAACAGATATGACATATATTAGACCTTTTTCTTCAGTTGTAACAGTAGACTGAAATAGCATTCTTTTTCAGAAGGTGAAATTCTATCTTTCCAGAACAGAATATGTGAAACTCCACACAGCTTAATATCAAGTGGTTTAATAAACAATTGAGGTCTTACAAAAAGAACAAAAAGGATTTATTTAAATAACATGGCATACTGTGACCAGATAAAGCTCATTTGAACAAGCACGCCGAGGATTTCACATGGTTCTTGGCTTCAGAGTCATATGCCTCAGTCAAAAAATTCCCGTGTTTTTTTTTCCAAGTAACGTGTCTAAGGTCCTCAGTAGTAATTTGCATTTGATTTGGAAGTTTGATTCAGTTTTATGGATGTGGTTGTCTAGTGCCTTTTGAGATGGACTAGAGTACCTGGGGCACTACATGGGGGTGGAGATGTGATAGAGAATTTGCAGAAGACCTTCTCAAGCAGCAGCTAAGGCCAAAGGACCCCAAGCAGCTGGAATGGCTCCAGGCATCTGTGTACATGCAACTGAACCATAATCCTGCTTAGAGCAGGGAGTTATTCAGCTGAGCAAAGGCCGGTGTCTAAACTGAGATTTATAGACAAGAAATAATTACAAAAGAAAATTTTCTGAGTGAATTTTTAATTCTTTTAGCTAGACAGTACAATTTTTGTTTGACTGGTAACAACATGGCTTGCAGCACAACTAGGCCAACTGGACAGAAGCACAAAATGATCCCAACCATTATCTAGATGCAATAACTATAAAATGGAAAAATTCACTATTTCTTTCTATGTTCTCTCTCTACACAAATGTACTACCAGCAAAAATAAACATCCAATTATTCATGAGGAAAAATGTTGATTACAATGTCAGAATTAAATTTTCTGAAAAAAAGTTTCAAACCAAACGTTTTCATTGTTACCAACTAGAACTTAGAAAACTACACAGAGAATTAATCCCAATTACAGCCAATTTCAATAAACTTATGACTATCAATACACATGACAGTTTCTCAAATAAGATAGGATACCAAAACCACACCAAGGAAGCTGTGGAATGGAAGAGAATTCACCAACCTGCAAGAATTCATGTATATGGACTTTAGTACATGATCATTAGCTCACTATCATGCACTGGTTTCTTCTCATTAATAATACCAATTTGTTATTAGTCTGCCTATTACTTAGAAATAAAAATCATGACATTAGCAAAACAGCAAATGTTCATTTTATTTTTTAAGAATAAAATTTATTCAATGCTTCAACAGACATGTTTATAATAAATTGCTACTGAAAAATAAGGTAGGACTAAGTTCAACAACAAATTATCTATTCTACTTCAGTTGTCCATCTGTGTATTTCCAGTCTATGGTAATTTTGAACATATATCTACAAAAGTAGAAGTTCCCTCACTTCCATGACACAGATTGTTATTTAAGAAGAGTTAATGATCTGTAAACTCTAGTTTCCTCTCATTATCAGTGAAAATAGAATTCTAAAGTTAAGTTCAAGTGAATTAAACATCATGGCAGAAAATGAAAATCGCAGACGGACTGTTTCAGGTTCTGATTTCTTCCTATGCTTTACAGATCTACAGGTGAAAAGGCATAATATTAAGCCATTTAGGAGAACCTTCTGTAACACATTTCACTTTATAGGAATAACATGTTACTTGACATTTCTTCTGGAGGGCCATTCATAAGATATTATAGAAAAAGCTGCATTGCAATAATAGTGCATCATGAGCAAAATTGTGACCAGATTTTTAGAGGTGCATTACATTTCCTACTGCTATCCTACTGTGAGTGGATAAATTGGTGATTTATCCAAAGAACTGATTTCAGTGAATGGAATTCAGTGGACGGTCAGTGGAGTTGACACACCAGCAGTGCTGACTGACACACTGCTTTCTCTTATCCATCAGCAGCATGATAAAGGTACTTTCGTCTTTCACTTGGTAAAATTTCCAGCCCTCACCTGAGTGGACTCTGGAATGAGTGAGGAAAAGAAATAGCTGCTTTTTGAAATTCATGAAGGCTAAGCTGACAGCAAGGCCAATATCGCATTTAAGACGTTTGAATGTTAACACAACCACGTCTCTGTTTTTGCTATATCATTTAAACAAAAAATTAGGAAGCAAAAGGAAGAGCTTCCAGGTAGATAGGATTCATATCAATGATCTATATTTACATCTGAGTTACTCATATATTCTTGTATCTACTGATATCTTCTGGTCAGCAGAAAGAAAACAGAAATCTTTAAGGCCCCTCTTCTAAATTGCTTTAGATTTATCTATAGGACTGCAACCTAGAACCACCTATTTCTCTCTACTGGTAGGAAAGACAAGTTCAGATATGAGTAGATATATGGCTATGTGAATCCTAAAATTTAGGACTGTTGAGAAGGTGTGCACAGCAATTAAGGCATCTCACAGGGAATGCTGCTTTGCTATACAATTATGCCAAAGGTTAGACACAGAGGAAATCAGCTTTGGTCATTTGACCTGGGGAGTCAGACATCCAAACCTACTACTGAGATGTAGTTCCTTTGCTCATGGCTTTTAAAACTCCATGAAAGTGCTGTGAGCTGACCAAGCTTTCAATGAGACTTTCCACATTGTAGCACAGAGCACAGAATGTTGCCTTAGGAAAAAAACTCCAAAACTCTCAAGCTTCTATTTTATCTGTACTTTTATTTGTTTGAATCCAAAATGAACAAATAAATTCATAGCAATGGAATTATTCAGTTTCCCTCAGACAAAGAACTGATTGAATTTTTGTGAGCTTGAGCACTTTGCACCTTAATTTAGATTACCAAACAACTTTTAAAAATCCTTTTTAATTTATTTTAATTCTATACTGCTTGAGAAATAAATTATTTTCTATCTATATTGACATGATAATTCATTTCATAAATTGAATAAACTCCTGTAACAGATCAAAAGTATGTTCCATTCAGCTGAGATGATGTGTGTTTAACACACAGTAGTGATGAAGCTGCTTAGAGCTTGGAAAATGAAAATATAGCTTGAAAGAGAGTACACATATAATTAGGAATTAGGAAGCAGTTACAGAATTAATTTTTGCCACTTTCTGAGGTATAAGTTCTTTCTACAGTTTTATGACATTTTCAGAGGTATCCGTTATCCAGATTTTTGTGAAATCAAGAAGGAATTTTAGGAAATCAAGAAGCAAGGGAAAGAATATGTTTAAATGAAATGGAAACTGATTATCCAATAACAACAACAAAAAAATAACCCATTTGAAAGTCTGATTAGTCAGAATTTGGAAAATGACTGTTAACAAAACATGATATGAAGGATGCAGACACAATGTGTGTCTCCTAAGACACTATGGGGAAGGAGTCCACAGTCCTGCCTCTGATATAAGAGGATCTCACAAGGCAGTCAAATCCACTTTGTGTGTCTCCAAAAATTTTTTTCTGAAAGGGACTAAAAGAGTATTGCAGCATGAAATAAGAGTCAGAAATAAGTAAATAAGTCTGTTTCTGTTTACATATCATGCCAATCTAATATTTTACTAATTTCCAGGCTGAGTTATTCTGACAAGCATTCTGCATGATGTAATTCACTTATGAAGTCAGTGAGTGGTTATAAAGCCTGCTCTTTGAGAACTGCTGATGACATTGTGAAATAATTCACCCATAGTTTTTGAGGACAATGAGTGAGAGATGATAAGAGCCATTATCATTGGCGCCTAGCATATAACATGTATGACATACATGTTACAACATGTATCATATATCATATGACTATATGATATGTTGTGACACACAGGACACAATCAATTTACAAAAGTGCATCGTTTCACTCCTCAAGGAGACAATAATATATATAATATAAAATATAATATATTTTAGTACCAGGTAATACATACCGGAAATAACTTACAACTGCAAGTAGCTTATTAAAAGTAGACTTGACATACACACATGGTTCTGACCTCCACAGCAGAAAAGTGGAAGTGAGTAGCTCAGTCAGTCAGCTGGGCCAGGAGCAGGTTTGTGGGGTACTCATAATTTCAGAAATCTCGCACAAATGACAGTGTACACTCCAAGACACTTGTTTCTACCAACTCTTCAGCTGCCTCCAGTAACAATGAGGCATATACAGGCAATAAAAGCTGCTACCTCAAGAGTTTAGAGATTTATGCACTCAGAGAACTGAGAGACTCTTATGTCCAGTTAAAATGAAATTAATAACCAACTACATCACATCCCATTATGACAGAATTTTTTGTTTCTAAAAAAATGGCAAAAATCTTTCACCAAGAAAAAAAATAAATTCCAAACTTAGTATAACTTTATGAAACTAGTACATTCCCAGAAACATTTGAAAGCAAGTTAAATACAAAAAGAAAATAGAAGAGAGCCTTTACTTTTGCATTAGCCATTGCTCTACAGATAATAAAAGTGAGAAATGGTCGCTCATACTTAAAAAATTGAAACATTAAAAGCACATTTCCCTCTTCAGTAGCTGAACATGTACTTTTTCCTTAGATCAGAGCATTTTAAATTGATCTAGAATATGATATGGCAGTAGACACCTATAAAATTTAACACAGAACTCAATTACTATGAAAAAAAATCCTTCAGTATTAATTTATCTCATAATGGGTCATAACAATGTCTATAGCACAGTTTTCGTGGGGAGGGATTCTCTATGCAAAAATACCATCATGTCCTATCTCCCCTGCCCCCCTCCCTGCCACCAATACAAAAGAAGTTATGCAGGAACTTAAAATAACTCATGTAACTAATAAGCAGGAACCTCCTTACATTAGTGAGATCAAGTATCACTTACAAATGTATACTTCCAGTCCTCATCCAGACTTTGTCTGGCCCAGTGAGTTTGCCCCAAAACATACCACAGCAAAAAAATACATCCAGAATCTTCTGCATTATTTACCAAGTTTTTCTTAAGGTCTAATATATCTTTAAATTTTCAGAATATATTCTTCAGACAGAATGCCAGTATAAACTCTTGTACACCATTTATGCCCCACTTAAGCCTTACACCAGAAGTTTTCCAGTTGCTGAGGTTTTGTGCTAGCTAGTGAATTCTCAATAAGGGTAAAGCATGGCCTTCCTGTCACACAATTTGCCCCTTGTCCCCATTCTTGGGTTGTCATTTCTTTTCATGATTTCTGTATAACTATACTTCTCTGGTTATATTCGTGTAGTAAGGCTGCTTTGCATAAATTGAGACTTATCATGTATGAAGGGCTGTATTTTTAAATCCTCTTTGCCTCCAAACTATTCTTAAAATAGTTCCCATTGCCTAGTCTTGTCAAAATGCATCATGCCTGTTTTTCAAAATCTTGAAGAGAATTAAGGTATCCTTGAAGTTTGAAAGTGGTAGAGGAGGGGACGCTTACATTACTTGAGAACAGGTTTCTTGGTGCATAAAGAAGTGGACCATTTACAATCAGAGTCTTCTCAGAAAGATTTGATAGAACAATTCTTTAGATCCCATTGGGTCTTGTATATGTGATAAGATTATAACTTTTCTCAGAAAAGCTAGCTTCAAGTTCAAGTAGCTGCCTATGCTATTTCTCTGCAGCATTACTTATTCAGATGCAATCAAATACCATGGAGAATATTATAAAATAGAAGAAGCCTTTTTTGAAATTCCTGAGAAAGCCTGGCTCATCCATTTTGCAGCTGTAATATCTGTGCAATAGTCTAATTATAGTAATCCTAATCTATACAGACTATGTTATTAAATGTGACATATATTTTAATTGTTGACAGATGGCTTTGAATTGTGTATAAATATTTATAAAGTCATATGTATTCCTATAGCTAGCACATACAGAAATTCCAGGTATATTATTCTGTCTTTCTGAGTCCTTTTAAACGCACATGCAAACTCAGGATTTCCATTATAATAACTATTTTATTGTTCGAGTTATCTGAAGACATAAAGAGACTGTTTTCTTTTTAAAGTGAAATGAATATTGCATAGATTACAGACTATTTTGATTACTTTGGAAATCGTAGTACTTTTTCATCAGTACATTGTATTGTGTTAGCCCATGTTCTCACAGTTATTAAATATTGCCATTGTGCTGTTTATTCAAAATCATCCATCTTCAATCATCACCTGCACAGGAGATGTCAATACAAACCTTAAAATCTTCAAGAATAGTGCAGAAAAACAGGATCAATCCAGCAACACCTTTCATTGACATACGAATCTAATGCACATGTTCCTCTTATTTAGAACTTTGAAATCCTCATTTTAATCACATACAGTGAAAAAGTTGGTTATTAACAAAACACCCAAAACAACCAGAAAATAGGCAATGTTTACCAAAAATGCCATATAGGAAATACATTTCCTGGGCTTTTAAAAGATGTCCTAGGACAGGCTTAAACTAATGAATAAGTGAAGAGGGATCACACTAGTCACAAAAATTGCTTATGTATCTTTTCAGCTATTAGGGTGGGAGTCATTTCATGTGGCTTTAGAAAACTAAATTTAGGCATCTGTCTGTGCAGAAAGACAGGAAAGTCCAGTGGGTAATTAATCTCAGCTTAAAGTTTTCTGAAAGATGTTTACTGAAGTCAAAAGTCAGATTCTTTGATGATATGCTGTTTTACAAAAAAACCCAAAACAATCAAATGACCAACCAAAAACAAAACCAAAAAACCCCACCAACCAACTCTTTTTTTTCCACTATAGCACCAGACTATTCAAATTAAACACCTTCAGGATGCTTAAGTCATAGTAATAGTCACCTTTTAGAGTCACTAGACCATTTCTAGTCAATGGAAAGAAACAAGTATCTTCAAAAGTCTGATCTCATCCTAAAATAAACCATATAAGAATGCATGGACATATGCATTACTGATTTTGGAAGGGTATTATCTGGCGCTACATATTCCAAAGAGGGTTGGGTTTTTTCCCCCCCTGAATTCTTGCACTAAAAGCTTATTCTGGCAAAAACTACTCTCCTACAGAAAATGAAGAAAGGAGGCGACCATTTAAAAGAACAAAGTGAAAATGAGAAACCTTAGCATTTAATCTCAAAAACCGTAGTCATGAAGTTATAGTCCTTTCAAGAGGGTGTGGTGAAGGGATGTCTGGTGAAGGCATAAATAAAAAAGGAAGGAAGGAAGGAAGGACAGAAAGTGTGTCAACGACTTGATATCATTCTTCCTACTGTCTGAAAGGTAGAGAAAAAATATTTTTAAAGTTCTGAGAGTAAATTATATCCTATTTGTTATATTAATTTTCCTTACAATTAATACAACTTTTATGGTAAATTTTATGCATTTGTTTAGCACAGTAACACTTAGCTTTCAATTCTTTTTCTTGCGTCAGAAATATTTCACACAAAGCCAACAACATCAGAAATAGATGAGTCAAAATTCTAAAGCTTTAATGAAATATTAAAATCTTGAATTCCTTTCACATGAGCCATATTTATCTTTTTTTTTTTTTTATAGACCATCTAATTGGGGAAATACTGCAAACTCCTATTTGATGCATACATTCTATTAGAAGTATGAATTTCTACCATTAATAATTTTGATACAAAATTTTAAAAAACATTGTTAAAGCAAAGAATAAATATCATATACTTCTTGTAAGGCACTTAGGATGTTTTTCAATTTATCATAATCCAATTATATATGTAGATGTCCTAGCTGCTCTGGAGATAATATACGACAGATGGAGTCTGAATTTTGTTTCAAATGCTAGTAGAATTCATATATTGCACTTAACTTGACAAGGATTTCATTACTGTAATGTGTTCCTTTCTGCATGGTTTTGTAATGTAAATTTATGTAGAAATGGGAATTATAAAGAGATCAAGTATTAATGCCAAAAAATACAGAATACTTTTGGTAAAATATGAGTCAAAACGTATAGAAATGTTAAGTCTGAGGTTAATTTTCTAGAGTTTAGTGTTCCCACTTCCCTTTATATCTTTTTAAAAATTGAATGTGTAATAAATTGTTCAAGTCAGGACTTTTACATACAATCAATTAGATACACATAGTATAAATGTTAGTAAAATACAGTTGTGTTTATAAAACCAATATTAACTGAGCTTCAGTCTATGACGTATAATAAAATTTGATTTTCTGTTTTACTGTAGTGTTCTTTTACATCCAGGGCTGCGTTATACTACTGTATAATTGCAAAGAAAACAAGACAGTTCTAATGTGAGCTGGTACAGTACAGTGCAATACTGGGGCCTACCAGCAGTTGTGCTCCAGCATGGGAGAAAAGATACCCCACTAATCACAGAATCATAGAATGGTTTGGGAAGGGACTTTACAGATCAGCTATATCCAAACCCCTTGCCATAGGCAGGGACACTTTCCACTAGAGCAGGTTTCGCAGGACCCCATCCAACCTTGAACACTTCCAGGGATGGGGCATCCGCTCCAAGAGGCACATGTCCCCAAGAAGCAAAGATTATTAGTACAAGCACAGCCTTAGGGAAGAAGATATGGCTCAGCAATCAAGAATTTCTGTGTCTCATCATTTCTTAAAATTCTGTCAACAGAAGAACAGACATGACTCATTTTCTTTCATATAAGAACTAAATTATTAAGGTTTTCATGCAAAAAACGAGTGACTCGGACTGAAACCTGTACCCTGCCCACTGTGAGTCATGCCCTTATTTCCTTCTATTATCCTAACTTTTATACTATAGTCTAGTTTCATTAAGAAAAAAAAAAAAGGCATGTTCTCAAGCTATTCTTACAAAAAATGTATCAATGAAGAATGAATTCTTAATATTTTATGTCCCAAAGTGCTAAAGAGAAATCATACATTTGTAACCTCTTAGTTAAAAATCTGAAAGGAAGTCATTGAAGAAAAAAGTTCTTCCTCCTTAAAGATCCTGTAGCTTTGATCTAGAGGCACTCTCTTTGGAATAAACTGAACTAGGATTTCTCAACTGGTGCTTTACCCATCGAACTATTATCTGAGCATAAAGAAGGGCAAGAGCCTCAGCTTCTTTTCTTAGATCAATGTTAAAAGACTATATTGTTTGAATAAGTGATTAAATGATCATCTCCACCAATATAAAGGAGCACACAGACACAATGACTGTAGGGAAACCAAAACAAGCCACATAGAGATGGGTGCCTGTCCCAGCCATCCCAGAAAACTCTTAATCCATGAGCTGGGGGATTACACCAGCTGTCTTCCCGACTCAGTGTGGAAGGATTTCCATGGATCCCTTCACATACCGAAGGGGTTACTTCCTAGGAAATGTGAGACAAATGAGGATGCAGGGAAAGAGCATTTAGAGATTATACAAAGCTTAATATGGATTGCTTAGGGGCAGAACTAAAGATGGGGGTTCTGAGAAGGAACAAGCATGGGAAAATAAAGGGAAGAAAAGGGACAATCATCTGTAAACAGGGTCTCATCTGTACACTCGTCTGTGTTCTGCATATGACCTGCACAGCCTGCCCTGTCTTCTCATTCAACTCCATCTCTCACTACTATTTAGTGTGAGAGACTGAAGTGTATAATGGTCTGAGTGTCAGCTGCTGATGTGGGGATGATTGGTCACACAGGTCCATCTCTCCATGATGATTGCAACTGGAGGGACTGGAGTGCATTGGTATTCTGGGATTTTTATTGTGTGATTGCTAGTCTGGACTAGCTCAAGAGTCAGGTAAGAGTCCTGGAAGCCAGGTAGTGAAGCACACATTAATCTGGGCTGCGTGCTGGAGAGATCAGAGGGTCTGTGATTTGGCCAGTAGAGGGACCAGGAGTCCATTTGCATGTTGATCTCAGTGTGTGAGGCCACTAGAGACCAGAGGATCCAAGACTGCTGCGTAGACCATGAGTGTCTAAGGGTAGCTGCTTAAAGGATTCCTAGTCTGTGTGTCTGGAGGTATGTGTGGGCACAGGACATCTGTCCCAGAAGTAGGAGTTGGGCTGTCAGCCTGGGGGCAGGATAGCATGCTCAAGTGCCAGCAACTGGGGACATGTTTTCATATTGACCAGAGAAGTAAAGAGAATCAGGCAACTGGTGCAGTTTGTGTCTTCATGAGCACTGCGCTTTCTGTCTGTTGATATGGTGCATATATATATGTTCTCCATTTGCATTTGGGAATACATGCTCAGCCTTGGTACTGACTGAACTTGGGGACATGATGTTGCTGCTGATTTGATAAGCCCTAACACAAGACAGTTGCATTCATATTTTTTTTAGGACACCTCACTCTCAGTCCATGTGTGTTCAGCAATTTTAAGAATGCTTCTAAACTGGGCTTTCCAGGACAGCTGAATAGAGACATGTCTTATTTCTGTACCTGCATTAGCAAAGCTTTGTGGTAGCTCTTCAGGGTAGGGTACCTTCACAAATGCATTCATTTTTGAGAAATGAGGAACTTTGAAGTCTCAACAAGGCCTAGGTGCTTCTGAGACAAACAGAGTGAACAGGGGAAACAAATTTTTATTTAGTTTCTCACCTCCTGGTTTACTTTTTTTTTTTTCAGAGTGAGGGGAGATCAGCCCTTTAGGAAAGATGAACAGAATCCTGAAGAATGTCTGTGATCACAGCAGATAACATCTATCTGGTCAGTAGGCTGTGCAAGTTCTGCATTCTGTTAGAGCTCTGTGTACATCAGTGAATATAAGATGGCAGTACGAAGTCAACATAAGAAAAAACGGCTATTCCTTGTGAGGAACGTTACCTTTTTCTTGGTTTGACCTTCATTCCACAGAGCAATAACTTACAATGCTTGATGTTGAGACTCAAATTCAAAGTATTTTAACTTTTTTTTCCCTAGTAAGCAAGGGCTTAAGGCCTGAACCTCCAGACGACATGCATATACAAAACTGTATTTCTGAAGAGTTAACAAACTGTTAACAAGTCTGTCATATATCAATGGCTGTGTGTTGGCTAGCCCCTCATATGCTTCAATATATGTCTATGGTTTTAAACTAGTTTTGCTATAAACAATCGCTCTTGCACTATAGCATAAATGGATGCTAGAGTTATAAAAGCTTCTTTTTCTTCCTTTAGAGCATACTCTCAACATTGTCTTCCTATTTCACAAGCAAAATCTAGACTATGCACTATTTGGTACATATCACTATATCAACATAAATTAGGGTCACTATCTGGCCAAGACATACAATTAATATTTTATTTGGTAAATTATTTTGAGAAGACTCATTACCTTACTAACTGAAATGTAAATGTTGGCAGAGTAGATTACATATAGTACACAGCTCCCAAGGACACATTTGTGTTTCACCCTACATTTCGAGCTTACTTATGTGAAATTAACCCTTTCATAGTTCTTTTTAACCTGAAACAATCATAAATTGCATAATTTGTTAATGCATATTGCCTGATTTTTGTTCCTGACTTTCAAAAAAAGGCACACTTTGGAAGGAATTAATATTAGTTTCGCCATATTCTGCTGTGTTTAAAGAAAAAGCCATTACTCTACAATCTATACTCACAGAAGATGATGAGGATACACATGGTAAAATATAAACAAAAGTTGTTCAAATACTCAACTCCAACAAAGTAAGCAGAAATATGGCAAAGCATGGAGCTTGCAGTAGTTCATCATTTTTTTAGGCATAATTTATTCTCATGTAATAAAACCCATCTGCTTTCACACTCTTCTACTTCTATTATTTGAGTCACTGTCTCTTTTACCAGATCATTTTTATCTGATTCACAGCTTGCAAGTAGCATTAAGTCAGGACTGTCAAAATGAGGGCCAGCTATTACAGCAGACATATTTTTTATTAAGACAATTCAGAGAAATAAATGACCTAAGAGAACAAAATTTCACCTATATAGTTTAGACAGTGGGGCTTCATTTTATGATTTCAATTATTTTGTTTAGTTATTACAGTTTTAAGTGTTTTGTGGTAATCAGCAGAAACTAATTAGACATAAAACTATAAGACATTTTGAAACACTTAATTACATTGTAAATGCTGATATTAACAGATCGTATAGCAGTTTGTTTTGTTGCTTCAATAAATGATGGCTAGAGAGTTCACTAAAAGCAGTAACAAATGCCCACTAACATCTACAGTTATCCAATCTACTAGGCTAATACTTCATGTATCAACATGAATCCTGCAATATAAAACCAGTAATGACAAACAGATGACTAAGATGGTTAGTAACTATCACATACCTGTTGAAATCCAGGATTAGACAGCCTCGTTTCCAATCTCAAATTCATAGAAAAGTGGTACATTTGAATAGCAACTCTACTTTAAATTTTGATACTCTTTATTGCAATACTTACCCTCATTGAGGCTCTATTTCTAAAAAATTAAAAGCAAAACGCTTAATAAAAAGCTTTTTGAAATCAGTCAGAAGATTTTATATAGTTACAGAGGCTTGTGAATCAAACTCCAAAAGTGTGAAATAGGAACAGTCCAGCACAGTGAAAGTTTTAAGAGCATAATTGTTTTAAATCTACCCTCTGTAAAAGCAAATGAACGATTTACTATGCAGAACGCAGACTGGGAGTGATTGTCAGAAATGAAAATCAATATTAGAGGAATCACAGAGAGAAATACATTATATTAAAAATGTGCAACAACCTCCTTGGAGAAAATTTGAAGGCTGAGTTACATGAAAATTTTTATGTAAAACATGAGGAAATATCAGAGAAAGCTAGTATTTCCTTTTTCACTTTCGCATAAGTTTTTCACTTCCAAAGTCTTTGTTTGAGCTGTAGGTAAGCCAAAGCACAACTCAGCTTGGAATCCATGATTCATATTGTGCTCAGTGAAATACTTTCTAATCAGCCATTATTGCCTATAGGCATGAAGCCAAAGAAATCACCAGAGTAGAATGTACTTATTTATTAATTTCTATCAGTGAAGTTAATGCCAGGACCTTTAAACCATCTGCTTCACTTAAGGAAAAAGTATGGACAACTGGTGATGTTATTACTGAAAAAAAACATTTAGAGGAGAAACATATGTTCCAATGGCAATTTTCCTCCCGAGTGCAGAAGGAAAGAGGCAAGCAGCATATGAGAGCAAGCTCTATAGCTACTGTTCCACAGTTGCGCGTATCCTGAATTGCCTACCAAGACATAAAGGTTTTTCTTCATGTCTGCTGGTACTTGGGGCTGCACAGGGGACAGAAAAAAACCCCACTGCAAGCAACCAAATCATCTCATGATGTATACACAGTTCAAAGTGAACACACAAGGATTCATATGTTGATGACAGAAACAACTCTGATCATTCACTCTGACACATTCTGGATAAACACCCAGGAAACTGACATGCCAAATAACATTATGGTTTAGTGCAGATACAAATTTTAAACTCAGCTTCTGTCAGTGCTACTTTTACTATTTTCTGGTTTATCCACACTTGAGGAATCTCCAGTCAAAGGGATTGTATAAGGCCCAAGGCATTAGTAGAGGGCACAGGTTGGTTGTCAAGACAGACAGAATTGTTTTCTTGCCCCATTTTGAAATGACCCTTTCTGAAGCACTGTTGGTATCATGTGGGCAACTTCTGTGCGGTAGCTTGCCTTGCCAGCATCTCAGCTGCAACTCTTTCCTTTCCTGCCCTATGTGACTAAAAAGACAAACCACTTGAGTTTGAGTTGAGGCCTGTCTTTTCACAGGACACATGAAAAGGCAAATAGAGACAGAATCTGACATGAAAAGGAAACAGACTGAAAAATTATCTAAGAGAGAGATATGTCTATGGCCTTGGCACTGTTCATTAAATGAAGACAAAGAACCAAAGCCTCCTGTGACCTTCATATTGCTTTAAGCAAGCTCTGACTCTAAGGCATAACAATTCTTTCATGGGAGTTTTTGAACTTCTGTATCCAGAATAACATAAGGAAGCTGTGCCTCCCCATCAGATATGTGAGTTTCATGCATGAAAAAGCAAATATATATGGCAACTTTCCTGATCACATCGTGTGACTATGTGGTGGTACCTGGTGGTACCTGCTGAGGCACTGCTGAAGGTCCACAGAGACCCAAAGAGCCAAATGTAGGTGAATAGCAGAACTACGTAAACAAAACACTCCCTATAGTGAAGGGATCTGGAACTGTGTATTGGAAAAACACTGTTTTTTACATATGTAAAAAATACATTCATAAAAATGGCATTTACACATATATTTAACAGTCTCCACAGATAGCATTGATTATAAATCAATGAGTACAAGATCAGTCACTGAGAGGCCATCCTTGTGAAATGAACAGGGTTTGGCCTTCATTAGGCAGGACATTCCTAGTTGTATATACATGACATATTTTGGCATATGTTGTGAGTTTTTAACATGAAAGAGTATCTTTAAACTTCTCAGTTTCTATAGATTATCAATAGTTTGTGTAAATAACGTTGCTGTTATCTTTTATTTAGGAAAACTGCCCTGAGATACTTCATGCACTGTTAGGATTTACATATGACATCAGAATTGCCTTATCGTTTATTGTACTCAGCAGGCATCATATTAAGGGCCTAGGAAAAAACATGCTTTAGAAAGGATTTCCGAAGGAAAATGTAATCGGAATTCTACCTGTAACAAGTCTTGTGAAAACTGCTAAGGCATATGATCCTTTCAAAATTAAATCTCTAAGTGCAATGAAAATTAATTGGGAGTGTATACTCACGCCAGAAATATAAAGCTAGAAACACGTATCAGTAGGAGTGACGGGTGCGAGGCTGAAAAGAAAGAAAGAAAGAAAGAAAAAGAAAGAAAGAAAGAAAAAGAAAGAAAGAAGAAAGAAAGAAACAAAGAAAGAAAGAAAAGTAAAAAAACCCACCTGCCTTTTCCTAAAACAACACAAATGAATGGTATTCCAGATTCCACAAGCAAGCTTCCATTGCCTTTAATGATGCATAATGGGGCTCTCAGTCATAGAAAAACAGCCATATTTCTGTGTAGCACCAAGAACCCATTTACACTGAGGAAAGAAATCGCTACCTAAAGCTTAAAGTTTTTGTGCATAATAGCTTTTTCTGAAAAAGACATATGACCCAATTTCATTTTGACAGAAACCACGCAGTGAAATGGCCATCTGAGGTAAAATGTTTCCATTAAAATTCATTTGTGCTGTGAGCTTTAATTCTTAATATAACTTGGGATATACAGAATTTAGGCACAAATGCAGTAGCTAGTAACTCATGCAGAATTTAGCACAAAAGTTGTACTTACAGCTAGAGTCCTTAACTCAAAGGAAGAAATTGACTACTGTGACATTTGCTGTAGTTACAACATGACTGAAAGGCAAAATCCTACTCTCTTTCCAGACAGAAAAGGGAACAAGTCCAGACGAAAAAAGTCTCTAAGTAGGGCTTTTTAAAGGGTTTGATTTTAAGCAGGCTGACTACATGCCCCACTATTGCAAAACACCTTTCTCCATGCTTAGCTTCATGAATATTTGCATCAAAGACAATGAGCAATTCAAGTCCTTGCAGGATGACATAAGCCTGTTGAATATTCTATACTACTGAAAAATCAGTTAGAACAGCCTAAACATTATTCTCAGTAAGTGTAAATTCCTATTATCCCCTGAGTTTATTTTAACTCCACAGATTTACAGTCATTGAAAAAGTAGGGGAATATAAATTGTTTAAATGCAACTTCTTGAAAGAAGTGCAGTTGTTTAATCATTATTTTCTCTCTAACAAAGTGGAAAGATAATTTGGAAAGTTATTAATAAGGCCATGGTTACACAGATAGTTGTGACAATATTCCATTCGTTTATAGCATATAAGGTAAATATCCTATTAAAAGTGAGCTAATAGATTCTGTAAATTTCATAATATAGTAAGATCAAGAAAAATAGTTAAGCTATTCTCAAATGGCTTATAGTCATAGTTTTTCTCAGAGACTCAAAAACATTAAAGATATGAAAGATGCTAAAATAACAAAATCAAATATGAGGAATTTGAAAATTACATTATTTAAGCACTGAAATAAATTGTGTGCAGAGCCATACTAAGAATACAATCTATTCTGAATTTCTTTCTTTCTTTTATTCTGGTTAAACATATGAACTGGCCTCTACTGACATTTTAAAGTCCTAGTTTTAGAGTCATGTCATGCTTTAAATAATTCCACTTTGAAATAATTGATTCATGAGCAGTTTATCTGATTTACTTCACTACCAGATAGCTATGAAAGGACAGAAATGTTCTGTATCACAGGTTTTCCTACAGGGTCTTTTACCAAGACTGGATTACCTTATGCATTGGACCACTAGTGTCTATCAGTAATGACAGCCCTGTAAATTAGCTTAATAAATGAATTTAACACTTATCTTTCAATAATCACTGATTTTTAGACTACAGGTAAAGTGTTTCTGGATTTGTGTTAGCTGTTACGGTTCTCTCCTAGGTATCATGAACATGCACTTTGAACAGTCTCATTTGGTGTGATCAAATACAGGAATGCAAGCAACATCCTCATTAATGGTTTCCCACTATGATCTAACAAAAACAACAAAAAACAAACAAATAAAAAAGGGAATCTGTCTCATATTCTGCAATTCAGTATTGAAATTGAAAGAAAAATTAATCTGGAATCAGTTTAAGATGAATATAGGAAAAACAGAATCAAGAACTGTAACTCAGTGAAAACAATACTTTATCCATTCAAAACATTAAAGAACCAAACATAAATGAGCATCTTGCTGGCATCAAGGTAAACATACTAGAATTATGCAACCAGTGATCCAAGCAGGAAAAGCATGCTGCACCTAGGGAAGTTCCCTCCTGGAAAGTCCAAGAACAAACTCGTTTGGAAAGTTGCTTTATTAAATGCTCGTGTTGGTATTTGCTGTAACAGAATGGCAGCAGCTTTTAAATCCAGGTACTGAAAGAAAAAAAGAAAGGACAAAGTGCTTACACCCAGTGCTGCCATTACAGTTATGAATTAAAATTAGGCACTATGTAAAATTTTAAAGGAGCTGATAGAAGGTATGCAAAAAGTTTTGAGTTAGATCCCTTCATATTAAAACTAAGTTCCACAATCACTGCAAATATTATCTTGATCGACTGTGGTTTGCATGCTGAGCTAACTGTTGTGGATGTAGGTTTGCTTTTCAGTTTTTCTTTTTAATCTGAAAAGAAGAAGAGTAGCAACTGGGAAGAAAAATATTTTTTGTTGACTCCTCTACCTACAGACTGAGAGTAGTGGAGTAAGTAAAAAACTGAGGCCAGAGATGAATGTAAAAGGTACAAACATGGCAACGTATCACTCAATGCTTCCCAAAAAGGGAACCAGGCAATCAGGAGCTGGTGGAGAAGAAAGTAACAAAGAGGAACTACCTTGCAAAAATCATGAGACATGAAGGATTCACACTTCACCTTTGAGGTTTGGAAATGTCAGTAACTGTCTCAAATTGTGCAGAAGAATTTCCACTAAGGGGATGTAGCCAGTGCTGGAGCAGCTAGAGTTCAATGTAGGGAATGGAGAGACACAGATACAATCTTGTGATACCAGTGACCAGACAATGTAGAAGTGACACGAGGGAGGCTGGGTCTGAGACATCTTGTCAGATTCCCTGTTTGGTCATTTGCTGATGAGGAGCCCTGGATGGCTCCAGGGACCAGGGCATCTGTTGGTACCATACTGAAGAGATTGCCCAGTAGCTTCTCAGGGGGATCGAGGAAAGCTGAGGACTGCCACTCATCCCTACACCATTAATGGGAAGCACACACTTCTGACACCAAAGAACAGAGAAGTAACCTCTGTGAAATGAAGTGTTAAGCACTGGTGTATGCTCTGAGGCATGTCTTCCACTTCAGACTGCTGGAGCAATAACTAATGAGAATAAGCAGTGACAGAAACCACTGACAAAATTATGATTATTGAATGATAGCTACTTGAGAAAGTATTCTGTTTCAAATACTTATTTATATACAAAATAAAGAGTAAAGACTAAACTTCACATCATACATGCTCATCTTTAAGAAATGGCATGATGTGCTGTCTCAGCAGTTGAACCTTGCAGCTCCCTTTTTTTTTAATTCCTTACAGAATTTTGACCTATACTTTATCAGATAAGCAAGCTGAAGAGAACAAAACTCTTTTATTTATGTTATCTTATCTCCTCAACACAGTCCACAGACTTTTAGGCTATATTAAGACTGTTTAACTTAGGACCACTTCTGATTTTCTGGACTCAGGCATTACCACCAGCCTTACTGCCTCTATCCTTGGGGATGAAAAGTGGTGATATCTGATGTTGACATCATGATACTGAAGAAGGAAAACCTTTTTACAGAAAAGAAATTTTTTTTGAATCATCTGATGACAAAGATCAGTCCTGCCTCTGCCAGCTCCAGCATATAAACACAGCCATAGCCTTAATTTTATTCTGCTTTTAGACACAAGTCTCTGAATTGACACAGATGATACTGCCACTGTTTGTGCAGTGAAGTACATTTGTGCTTACAGACTTCTCCATGCCAATACTCTAGCAAGGTATATTCAGAAATTACATTGAACATATATTTACTTTAACAAAATATATACTTCTTCCAGACATCCTACTGGAAACCGCATATCCAATATCAGTAGAGAACAGTTTCCATAATTCATTGGCAGATTCCAAATTTAATCTTTCTGATATGTGGATTTTGTTCTGAGATCTGCCAAGCAACCATACATCAGGATTTTATTTTCATATATTACAGCTCATTTTAAACTTCAAATAATCCCTATGATTAAAAGACTGTCTCTGATTATACTTGTTCCTTGGGGTTCTTCAAGGCTGTAAAGTATAGCTCAATAAAATTCATAAAATCATGTTGCTCACTACTTAGAAAGCCAGCAAGTTTAATTCTTAAGAAATTTAAAATGATCCATTACCCAGTTTCATAATTTTTCCTGTATCAAACTAAGTAGATTTTTCTTTTTAAATTATTATTATTTTACTACCAGTATCTTCAAAGACATGGAGGAGCAGATCTGGTCTGTTAATTCAGTTTAAGCAGAAAACTGCCTTGTGCAACAGATAGCACTCCTGTGAATTTTAATTGGTCTAGTCTGCTGTACTACCAGAAGACTAACACCTTTATACAGATACTTTGAAGAGCCATCAATCAACCAGTGCTCCAAGTGAGCAGGAGCTGAGCTTTGGAACCTTTCACCAGCAGGATTACAGTTTCTGTGCTTCTTAATGAAAGAAGTGTTCTTACTGTTTTTCTTGAACAAAATGGTAAGAATAAAATATAGAATACAAAATGGAAACCAAAATCCATTCCAGTTGGTGGAAAGGGGGGAGAAAAAGCCAGCAGATTATTCAGTGAGGTTCTCTCTCTTACCTATTTTTGTTCTGAATAATGTGATCAGTCTCTGCATTACCATATTCACTTTACATTTTTCCATTTGACTGATTTTCAAATGGAATCACTGTCACATAAGGGCCCTAGATAGAATTACTATGTCTTTTCTGCCAGCTACCGCATTGCATTTATAATACAAAATCTGGTGTTCGTTTTTTTGTCCTTTTTACATCTCTATTGTAGCTTGTCTCTGACCAATGTCATCCTTATTCCTAATTACACCCAAGACTTTGCACACACGTGAGGATGGATTTTCATTATTTAACAGTTGTTTATTTCCTAAGTGCTCATAACTTACAAGGTAGCTGCATAGCACACTGTATATGAGAATATGCATACAGGACTATAATAACACTCTTTGAAGTCTTCATGTTGTACTCCAAATCTAAATCCCTGTGACATCTTTGCTGCATTAGTCTCAATTCTGAACAAGAAATAGATAGGGCTACTATTACAACAGTTCTTGAGAAATTCCTCTTATTTCATGAATAACAGTTGAAACAGTTGGTTTTAGAATGGCATTTATAAAGTAACCAGCAGCTTTTACAGTCATTTGGCTTATTCTGCTTTGTTAGCAAAACTCAAAACTGCAAGGATTAAATATCAGCATGTCAAAACTTTCAGACACCAAACCACGAAGCAATCAGAAAAGCTATAAAAAGAAAGCTTGCTAGATTAAATAATTCTAATGCATGTTTCCAAGTTTTTCTGTATCTTATAAACCCACAGTAAGCACTACAGTCTATGTGTGTAACACTGATGCTCACAGCTGGTGATACTGGGAAGTTCAAGAGCATATGGGTCCCAGATAGGTTCCTTTTCCCACACATCAAGAAACCATAACCTTCACGCCCTGTCTCTGATTCCTGCACTAAAACCCTAACCAAGCCTCCACTTTACAGTCCCCAATTAGGAGCTTTACACCATGTCACCAGCTTTTCTTTCCACTCCTTCAAACTGATACCTTCTCCATCCATTTAACTTCCTGCCTACATCCTTGTCACTGATAGCTGTAATCATCTCGGAAGGTATGTAATCCCACAGCCAGAAGTCATCACCTCCAGACAGTCAGTTGTTACTCTGGGATTGCTGAGTGTCAGTGATTTAGATTTAAGACCTCCACAGAGGCAATTGTTAATCACTGATATGTCTATTATCAAAAGGATATAGACTGCAACTAAGGTGAGCTTCTCCACATAGGTGATGGGATCATATGGATATGTTTCCTCTAATAACATTTCAAAGCTAAAATGTGCTAGGAAGTTTTTAGGGTGGCTGAAGCATTAGCTTTTATAAAAGATTTCTAAATCAATGGTGCCATATGTTTCTCTCATTTCCCAGAATTTTGTAATCTAATCAGGATACTGTTCCTGAGAATCATGTCTGGACTAGATTACTCCAATCCAGAATAATGAAAATAATAGTTTGTAAATGTTTTTTCAGGGAAATATATTTGCATATTTCAATTTTTCCCCAAAGACTGGAGAGCTTGAATTTTGTTGTCCAGAAAGAAAAAAATGAAATTATGCTGTTTCACTGCTTATCTGCCAGTACACCCCTAATATTTTTTAAAAGCATTAGTGAATTCCAGACAAATTCGATAGAGGGAGTTCAGCATTTCTGTACACATCTTTGGGAATCAATGACTGACAGCCATTTCAAGAAAGAAGAAGAGAAAGTTTAGTTGTGTTTGGCCATGATCAACCAATCAGCTGGGGAATCAGCAACCTGACAGCACAGATGTTAGGGGAAGGAACTGGGAGTGTTCAGAGAACACGTCTGAACTATACTCTAGTAACAGGCCTGTGATGGTCTTGGGTTAGAACTGTAACTACATTATTGATTAAAAGTTTGTCTGGACCAAATAAGAAATAATCAAAAACTCTAGCCAATCTAATGAACTAGTGCATTTTATTCCTTCCATACCTCTATTTTCAAATTAGAAATTAGAGTTTACTTTTGTTTTTTTCATTACATTTAGTGTTTAATAACTGTGAAACATTTAGAAATTGAGAAGTGAAAGTAAGAATATTATTTGAGAATGGGCAGATTCAGTTTTACAAATCCAGATGTATTACAAGGTTTTCTCAAAAAATCTTGTTATTTAAAAAACTGTCAGAGTCTATCAGGAAGAGAAATAAAAAAATACATGGAGAACCTACAATTCAAGTAAAAAGTTTTATTTTTTTAATTAATAAATTAATTTTTCAGTTGGTACTGAAAAAAACATTTTGTATTGAATGAAATACAAAACCACTCCGACTAAAAAAGTTTCATAGAGCTTTATTAGGCACTGATGACACCTACTGGAAACCAATAAAGGCAGAAAACCTAAATCTGAGCAATGCTCAAATACACAAAAGAAAATGAGTGAATTGCTGTCATATATAATCTCTAAACACATAAGCTTGGGCTCAACAGGTGGGCAAGCTCAGTGACAAAATGAGATCATGATAATACTGCCTAGGTTAGTAACTTAAGAGAGTGCTTGCATTTGCATATACCAAAACAAAGAAATCTGTCCATTCCCAACTTTGAACTCTAAGCTAAAAATCAGAAATTATCATCTGTGCTCACAGAATTCTGAAGTGTTAAGAGGTTTTCTTGTACAAGGGACAACCATTCAAAATATGTGACCACAGCCTTAGGACAAAGACGTTCTTTGGTGAGAGCTAAAACAGACCTTCCAATCACATTTGAATGCATAACAATGTCTTCCTAACTTAAAAAATCATGGAGCTGCAGACTGTAAAATGAAGTCACCATATTACATCAAAATCAGAATAAGTAGGGTCTCTAGTCTGTCCCTAACCAAAAATTACATCAAAACAGAAATTGCCTTGCATATTATTTATTGATTTGAATGGGAGTTAGTATAGCCACCTCGCAATATATGTTCTAAAGCAAAAAGTTTAACATTCCCACTCAGGCAAATAATGCCTTTTTTATTCTTTACCTCTTGCAGATAAGTTTTACTCACACACAGAGCATTCTGGGTATATATACTTTGTGTCGGTTCAAAGGTTTTGGGAAGAAACTCCAGCCATCCTCACACTATAATACATTATTATCCTAATATTATAGCCCAGTGATGAATGCCATTCACAACCCACCTACAAACACGAGAACAACTTTTAACTGCAAACAGAAGTGTGAAAGTACAAATTAAAATGGAATAAAATGCTCATAGAATCATATAATCAGAATAATAGAATATGCTGAGTTGGAAGGGACCCATCAGGATTGTCGAGTCCAACTCCTGGCCCTGCATAGGACAACGCCAAGAGTCGTACCATGTGCCTGACAGTATTGTCCAAAACTTCTCAAACTCAGACAGGCTTAATGCTGCGACCACTTCCCCGGGGAGCCTGTTCCAGTGCCCAACCACCCTCTGGGTTAAAAACTTTTTCCTAATAACCAACCTAAACCTCCCCTGACTCAGCTTCATGCCATTTCTTCGAGTCGTGTTGGTGGTCATGAGAGTGATGAGATCAGTGTCTGCCTCTCCACTTGAGAGAGAGAGAAGGATTTTGAAGACCACAGTGAGGCCTCCCCTCAGTCCCCTCTTCTCCAAGCTGGAAAAAAAAGGGTGATTGCCCTTCTCTCTGATTTGTTGACGTGTCTCTGCAGGGCCTTTTCTGCTCTTGAGGGAGTCTACAGCTGCTCCCAATTTAGTGTCATCAGCAAACTTACCCAGTATTCCTTTGAGTCCTACGTCCAAGTCATTTATGAAGTTGTTGAAGAAAACTGGGCTGAGGATGGAGCCCTGCAAAGCCCCACTAGTGACAGGACACCAGCCTGCTATTACCCCCTTCACTAAAACCCTTTGTGCCCAACCTCTAAGCCAGTTGCTCACCCATCACCTAACAGGGATATCCAGCTGTATGCTTTTTCCAGATTTTTTCCAAAAAGTTACTGTGAGAAGCAGTACCAAAAGCTTTGGTGAAGTCCAAAAAGATTACATCTACTGGCTTTTCTAGATCAGCCAGGTAGGTTACCCTGCCATAGAAGGAAATCAGGTTTGAAAAGCAGGACTTTCCCCTCATGAAGCCATGCTGATCTAGGATATTCTTAAAGGAAATCAATTTGAAGTCATTGCTGTTTCTAAAGTAATGTTTTCTGGGTTTGTGTATTGCAGTCTTTTCAAGAAAAATAAACTTCAAAGATCAGGCTTGGTTCTTAGTGTCTCAACTGCTCTAGTCTCCCCAAACTGCTGCAGATAACATACAAATGTAATACTCTAGACAGAAATAGAAATGGCAGAAACAAGAAAGGGCTTAGATAGTGTAAACTTGCTATAATACCTAAACAGAAATATAAAATTATAAAAAGGAAATGGAGTAAAACATGACAAGAAGAAATCCTGTATCAGATGGTAAGTCAATAAAGAATTAAATTTGTTTTAATATTGCACTAGAACTCAAAATTAAATGAGTACATTCACTCTATGTCAATTCCTTATCAACTTCATTCAGAGGATTCTTGTCAGACGAGATTTTATTAATTTGATACAATATATATTTCAAGAAAGAAACCCTATTCCAAAGAGAACTCTCGTTTCCTTAGTCTCATAAAATGTCTTCATTTTTGCAGTGCCATTGGCAAAGGTAGCAGTAAAATGCAGGGGTAAGATTTTAAAATTGATAGTATCCTGCTAAGCTATAAGCACATTATTGCATGGGAAAAAAAAGCCTTGTGAAAAGTGTCACAAAACAGATATATGCAGAACCAAAAAGGTAAAACCCAGTAAATCTGGTCCTAAAACTACGCAGAATATACTCTACAATTACTAACTGATATTTGTCAGTATAAGAGACGATGTATCCAGTTTCCATAGTCTTAGCATATTTATGGCAACATCAAAACAGCTTTAAAGCAGTGAAGAGTGAAAGTCCTTTTCTCTCTAATGCTGCATGTTCTGCATCAGTCCTCACTGGTCTCAGAAAGAATTCTAGAAACAAGTACAGCAAAGTCAAGCCCCATGTCTCCTTATATTATGTTTTCAAGTACTACAGATGAGTAGCACAGGTCTGACAAAGTACAGGTACTGTACACAGATGAACACAGATAATGCTTTGAGGCAGTAAGATCTCTGTACTTAGGAAATCCAAGCAGACAAACAGATCTGCAAAAGGAAAGGGACAGGAAAATTAAAACAAATAAAAATATGGACTGGAAGAAAAATTGACAACTCGTTGCCCTCAAGCCTCAGACACTATGCTCAGAATTTAGACTTCCTCCATCACCAAACTCATAACAAATCTAGCTACTGGGACAAAATCACTGATAAAATAATTTTAAAAATTAAGTTATTCAGATTTCAGTGGGGAACTTAAAAATTAAACTCTGTGATAGTTAATGAGGTGGTAACTACAGTATTTAGGCAGAATGTAGACTGAGGTTCCAGACCTCTCTGAGATGAGCAGAGCACAGACAGGAAGGTGAACATGTGCATCTCGTGAAAGGATTTGTTTATATTGCAGTAGAGAATGAAAAAAAATTGATGCTGAAAATTGGATATTTTTCACTAAAGAGTAGATTCACTTTCATCTTGGACATTTTATCACTAAATATTTCAGCTTCAGTAGGTTATTAAAAACTCTATATTTGCCATAGGACCAAAAGATTTTGCCTGACTTTTCCTTTTCAATCCCCAACAACATCCACAGAGGCTTTTGTCACACAACCCTGGTTTGGTGTTACTCATACATTGTTTTCACTGAGCTATAATGTTCTGAGAGTTAGCATGTAATTTCTAAGTCTAGCCCGCTGTGACTCTTTAATGCTCCCGCTCCCAAGAACCAGATATATGTTTAGTTATATTTAGATCATAATTCAACAAAATATTTAAGGATATGTGTACATCTATTGTTATGAGTTATGTACTTAAATAACTCAGAATATATGGGGTTTAAAGTATTCCTCAGGTTTTATACAGTGTCTTGAGTTTATGTTGTTGAGTTTTGGTAGCAGGGGGGGCTACAGGGGCAGCTTCTGTTAGAAGCAGCTAGAAATTTCTGTCCTATGAAGAGACAGTGATAGCCAGCTCCAGGAAGGACTTCCTACTGCTGGCCAAGGCTGATCCAATTAGCACTGAATGCTTCTGTGATAACATATTTAAGAACAGAGATTATTGGGCAGAAGAAATTCCAGCCCGGGAAGAGAGGAGCAGAACAGGAGAACAACAATATAGGCATCAAGGTCAGTGCAGCAAGAGGGGGAGGGGGCTCCCCTCTCCCCCAGGAGCAGGGGAAGGACTTGGAACTGAGGCCCCTGCAGCCCATGGAGGGGGCGGGGACCCCTCTGCAGCCCATGGAGAAGCCCATGCTGGAACAAGTGGATGCATGAAGGAGGCTGTGATTCCGTGGGAGGCCCGAGGATGGAGCAGAGTCCTGCAGCAGACCTGTGGCCCGTGGAGAGAGAAACCCACGCTGGAGCAAGTTTGTCCCGGGTAGGACTTGTGGCCCTGTGAGGGACCCCACAGGAACAGGGGAAGGACTCAGAGCTGTGGCCCCCCCATAGCCCGTGGTGAAGACCATGGTGAAGCAGCTGTCCCCCTGCAGCCCATGGAGGACCATGGGGGTGCAGAAACCTGACTGCGCCCCATGGAGGAGTGACTCATAGGACAGCAGATTAAGAAGAACTGCTGCCTGAGGGATGGACTCACGTTGGAGAGGTTCATCAAGGACTGTCTCCTGTGGGAGGGACCCCATTGAAGCAGGGGAAGGACTGAGATGTGGCTCCCCTGTAGCTCGTGGTGAAGACCATGGTGAAGCAAGTTGTCCCCTTGCAGCCCATGGAGGACCATTGGGGTGCCGAGACTCAACTGCACCCCATGGGAAACAAAAACTGACTAAAACCCCCTGCTCCTGTCCCCCTGCGCTGCTGAGGGGAGAAGAGAGAGAACATGGAAAGCTAGACAGGTGGAGGGTGAAGGTGTTTTAAGACTGTTTTATTTCTCACTCTTTAGCTTTTATCCTGTTAGTAATAAATTTAAGTTTTACCCCACGTTAAGTCTGTTTTGCCAATTAGTAAGTGACTTCTCCCAGCTCTTATCTCTATGCGGGAATCCTTAGCTGGTTTGTTTCCCTCTCTCTCTGTCCAGCTGCAGAGGGGAGAGAGAGAGTGATTTTGGTGAGTATTTGAAAGCTGGCCAGGGTCAAACCACCACATACAGACAGTATTCTTCATCTGTTATGTGAAACACATGATTTTTACAAAAATGTATTTATCAGATCTTGTCCTTTCAGTTAGCGCTCTTGGGAAGTGTGAAGAGTAAACACTAGCTGCCATTCTGTGAAATCACAGCCAAAAGCTGGATTTTTTTAATCTCGAAGAAGTCAACACACAAACAGTGGATCACGAATAGCCATAAAACAAAGGGATGCTGTAGTGGTTTTGATTC
>VZRE01007697.1:27439-72101 GCA_013396775.1 Cephalopterus ornatus | reverse complement strand
CTCAGGATATTCTGTGATTCTGTGATTCAAATGATAATTGCATTGCATATTTGTTGACATTTCCTCAGGAGCCTGTATAAGATCCTTTGCACTTGTTGAACATCAAAAGTATTTATTATCTCACTGAAGAGAGCAGCAGTCTGAAGATTAATCTGACCTTTATGAAACTGATGTTAATTTCTTAACGGTACACAAATTGTCTGGAAAGCAAACAAAAAAATATCTTTTGGGATATTTGCATGGAGATGGTGTTGCTACCAAGTACTCGCACTTTTGTGCAAAAATTGTTCTGGCTCATTTATTTACAGAATCACTGAATCAGTCAGGTTGGAAAAAACCTCTGTGGCCATCACGTTGAGCCCTTGACTGAACACTACCTTGTCAACTAGACCAAAGCACCGAGTGCCATGTTCAGTTGTTTCTTGAACATCTCCAGGGACGGTGACTCCACCATTTCTCTGGACAGCCTGTTCCAGTGCTTGATAAACCTGTTCAAGAAATTCAATCTAAACCTCCCCTGGCACAACTTGAGGCCATTTCCTCTTGTCCTACTGCTTGTTACTTGGACGAAGAGACTGACCCCCACCTGGATACAAACCTCCTTTCAGTAGTTGCAGAGAGTGTTAATATTTCCCCCGAGCCTCCTTTTCTCCAGGCTGAACACCCCCAGCTCCCTCAGCCACTTCTTATCACACTCGTGCTCCAGACCCTTCCCCAGCTCTGCTGCCCTTCTCTGGACACGCTCCAGCACCTCAATGTCTTTCTTGTCATGAGGGGCCCAAAACTGAACACAGGATTTGAGGTGTGGCCTCACCACTGCCAAGTACAGGGGCACAGTCACTGCCCTGGTCCTGCTGGCCACACTATTACTGATACAAGCCAGGATCCCGTTGGCCTTCTTGGCCACCTGGGCACACACTGGCTCATGTTCTGCTGCTGTTGAACAGCACTCCCACGTCCTTTATGCCTGGCAGTTTTCCAGCCATTCTGCCCCCAGCCTGTAGTGCTACCTGGGGTTGTTGTGACCCAAGTGTGGGACCTGGTATTTGGCCTTGTTGATCCTCACACTGTTGGTCTCAGCCACTGGATTTTCTTGGTGGAACTCAGTACAGCATGAACAGTTTTAAGAAGATCTTGACTTCTTTACTTTATGTTCCTGCCTCACTCCTCTCCATAATCAAAAAATTCTAAAGCAACATCAGGAGGATGGCAAAAAAAAAAAATTATGCAAAGTGTTTGGTTCATTTTCCTTGAAAAAAAAATACATTTATGCCAAAAAAGAGAAAAAGAAAAAGTAGTCACTTCCCTCATGTTAAATGAATAACTTCACAAAAATGAAATGAACAGACATACAGGTACAAAGAATAGTTTCCCTGATTTTAAGAGAAAGCATTAACGCGCATATACAAAACAGATTATTAAAGGAATCAGTGAGGAACTTTGGTACAGTTTTAAGAAAAGCTTAGCCTTGTCTAAATGAAATGGAACTGTTTTACAAAGTGTTATAAGCCTTCAAAAAATGTGATGTTCAGTGCTATTGTAGGCATTTTGCTTTGATCATCAAAAAATACAAACTGAGTTTCATCTCTGCACTGCAAAAATGTACCAGAGAATAAAAAATAACCTAAGTATTTTTCTGAAGAAGGATCTCAGAAATCTGAAATTACCTGTGCTACCTGTGCCTGTAGTGTCTATGAATATTGAACAACCAGTCAGGATTTTTTCCTTAAATTTTTGGGCAAGAACGAGGTGGTTTTCTTAACAGTATCTTGGGTAAATAAATTAATTTTGCCTTACTGAAGACAATAGAGACAAAACCTGAAAACTGCAAAAGCAGTGCCTACCAGGATCACCAGGATGATGTGATCACTGATGACTGATTCTGGAAGAGAGAGCATGAGTTATACCCAGCTAAATATTCTTGTAATCACTTAGCTATTTCACAGATTTATTTAGAACTCTGATTATTGAAATATACATTAAAATAAGGGAAGGTTTTAATTTTATTTCCATGCAAGCATGAAAATTGGATCTCAGTGTAGGTAATTGCCTAATGCCCTCATGCAAAAGTCTAAAAAGCTATTTCAGTGTCCTAAAAAAAAAAAAGAAATTATTAAATTCAGTTTCTCTGCTGAACTCTAATTTATGTCACATATTGAATGAAAATCAATTCTTCCTGAGAATGTTTTAATCACATAGGCTTGTGATTTTGCAAATGTATAAAAAAATGACAAAAATAAAAGAACATTTTATTGATAAATATTAGAGTACAGTGATAATAACAGTGTATCTAAACACACATTTCTTTTTTCTTTGCATTCCAATAAGAGTTACTGTTGATTTCAACCAATCTGAAGATACGGAGAAATAATTGTAAAATTATTTTTTAGTAATGATTGGAAAATATGGAAAAGCTGTCAGAAAATATATGTTGAATCACCACCCTCCCCCCAATCCCACTCCCAAATCCTTTCACTTAATACAATTTGGACTCATCTGGTGAGTAAAAACTCATTTATTTCAGGGCTTTATCTGAACCTCAGGCTTTGAGGATGTTCGTGTCAAACGTAAGTGTAGATGTCACTGCTTTCTGCTGAGAATAAGGAAGCTCTGGCAATAGAATTAATGCAAAGCATATTTGGCTCATTAGGTGGAAGCATGAATAATAGATCTGTTATCAATTAGCTGGTTTAATGAGCTACTTCATATGTCAAGGAACTGAAGAGTTTTCTACATCTGTACATCTCTACATTCATGGTCAGAGTCAGCATCCAGAGTATTTTAAGTTGGCCTTTTCCCTTCAGCCAACCTCTCAGAAATTCTACATTTTTTAATTAAGGATGAAGCCATATTTTTTAGAATGCCAAAGGGAATGGAGATGTTTGTTTTAAATGCAATGAGAAAAGTTAATTTTCAGTGGGAGCCCAAGGCCTTGGAAAAATGTCAGTAATTTCTGAAGTCACAGGAGTCATTGACAAAAATCCCAAATACCGTTTTAATTCCAGGACATTTACATTTAACAAATGAGGAAATGAGGTACTGAGAGACTGAGGCCATGAAGCCTACTGAAATGAAATAAATTCAGTAAAGGAGTAGCTGTTCGGGGGAGAAATAGTTTCAGACTGTGAAAACTGAATCTTTTAATCGTAAAATTAAAATTGAGATGACTATATATATTCTCAACTCATCATGGCAAACCAACCATTTTGAGGAGATATTGTCTGAAATATCTCCTTTAGGTGGCAGAATACTTTCACAAAATACATCAGAGCTGAAGAAACATGCTTCATGGATCTGGGGCACCAGACAGCAAAATGCAGAATTGACTTTGTTGGTATAGTGTGCACAACCAGTGTTGTGACTAAGGACATAATAAATTAGTAATAGTGAACACATCTTTTAAACTTCATTCATAGATTTGATATCTCCTGAAA
Source organism: Cephalopterus ornatus (assembly GCA_013396775.1). Classification (NCBI taxonomy): domain Eukaryota; kingdom Metazoa; phylum Chordata; class Aves; order Passeriformes; family Cotingidae; genus Cephalopterus; species Cephalopterus ornatus. The sequence continues at coordinate 68,667 of VZRE01007697.1, read as the reverse complement.
TGGAATTTATTTACTCTTATTAATAAACTGAGACTGAGAGGAAACCTTATTTCTTTCTACGGCTGCCTTCTGGGTTGTTACACTGAAGATGGAGCCTTACTCTTGCAGGTGCACAGTGAAAGGCACAAAAGGCAATGCAAAGAAATTGCACTTTTCATTAGGTACAAGGAAAAAAAAATTCTTCATAAAGGGAGTGCTCAGACACCGAAACAGTGCTGACCAAGGAGCCTGAGGGAACTTCCATCTGGAGACTCTAGGTCCATATAGACTGCCTGAAAATAGGGTTTTCTCTTTTATTTTTTGTGAACTTCCCAAAAGCAGTCAGTAAATTTCCAAGGAAATGAAGACTGTAGATTGAAAACAACTGGAATAGACTGAATGAGACTGGCTTTTCAGTTCTGTACCATAGCTTGTTCAACTGTAGCTGCTTCTCTCTAGATAACACAGCTATAAAAGGCTGGTTTCTCCTGTAATAGTATATTTAATTTACTGGGAAGTATTTAGGAAACCAGTCCATAAAGCCAAAGCAAAAGTTATCTTTTATACCATCAATTATGCATGAATTCTACAGAGGTATACCCAGTGGGAAGGTGTTTACAGGTTTATCTTTATTACTCCACAAAGAAAGTGTTACAGCATTTCTGTCTTCAGTAGCTTCCAGTGGTGGCACATGACTTTATGGATTCTGAATCAAAAATGCCTCCCCTTGTTGTGCTCACCCCGTGCTGCTGGTGGGAGCTGTGGATGCAGGAGGCTTCAGCCACTGTGACCCTCCACAAGTTCTCCAGCTCCTGTTTAGACAAATCCCACCCCCTCAGCTGGCTGCAAATTTTGCTTTAAATGTAATGATGAATATTTTCAGAAGGAAGGAAAATGCTTTCCAGCTGTGTGTGTCATAGGATCCTAAGGGCATTCTTGTGCTGGATGTTTAAAAACGCTCATGGGAACTCGTTCATCCAGCCTGAACAGACTTCTGCAACTTATGCAAAACATGGCAATAATTGAAAATAAAGTCTGAACTGACAAATTTTGCCACTCACTTTTCTCAAGTAGGACCAATATATTACATGTGGAAATCCTTTCTCTTTGGTTGACCATACCCATCAGTCTGAGACCTCTGATTATTTCTTATAATATTACTGCTCTGCCTTCCCACAATAAGAAGGGGAGTGGAAAGGCCCATAGGACCAGGAACTGCACTGCTTAAAGCAACTCTGGCAATCACTGTGATCACTATTACTGGAAGAGAAGCATAAAGCCTTTCTGATATGTGTTTGAAAGCTGGTACTAGCAAACAAATCACTGATTTCTTGAACTTTACACTTCCCACTATGCTTGAAGGTGAATTTGTTTTGGTAGACAACCTGATTAAAAAGGAAGTGTCCTCTATTCTATTCTGAAGAAATCATTTCTTTTTTTTTTCTTTTTTTTTTTTTGTCAGTAAGGTTCTTCATAAGTCAAGAGCTGATCCAGCATATTAAAGACTAAGATGGATGATGGCACATCTTGATTAAAAACCTTTCTATGCAACAGTGCAGTCTTCCCCTCCTGCTCAAGAGACTGAGAGTGATGAGCCAATCAGCTGCCAAGTGGAGGCATCATCAGCCTGTGGGGGTCAGATCCACCTCTGAATGTATCTGAAATATGCTGGAGAAAACAACTTCAGGGAATTTTACTGAAAGCCATAAGTCTTTCATAAAGCTCCAGTTAAAGCATGTCCTTTCCTTGCCCTTTTGTTTGACTGATAGACCTAGCTCAGTGTGATCTGAATGTTTAGTATGTCTGCTCCCTAACAGTCTTTAACAAAAAGATTTGATGGCTTTCTTGGTTTCATAGGATTTTATGCTCTTAAATGTGTAACCTGCAATGAAACATAGATATTTGAGATCAAGATACTAGAAAAAATGTCAAACATTATCATGTTGAGTCTGCTGCTACAAAATACATTTGATTTATTTTTTTTTCTCCTTGGTAATTTTCACCTAACTTTGTTTAGCTCATAGCTGCAGATTTAACAGTCCTCAATTACCTGATCTTGCGTTTGCTACTATTGAACTTGTTCCAACTTCTAGTACACTATTATGCTAGATAGTCTCATTTTATGAAATTCTCAACTTCACTGTGTCAACAATGTCTCCTTGACCTTTTCAGCAAATTTAGTTACCTACTCTTTTCTATTTTCTAAATTATAAATGAAGATGTTGTGGAGGTGCTCCACGGTGTTGTTGATTCTGTGTTCATACTCCTGCTTTAACATGATCCTTTATCACATTTCTTTAAATTTTTAAGAGATCTAGCATTTAGATTCCCCTCCTTTCCAACTTAGCTAAATCTGTAATAATACATTGAAAGCTTTTTCACAGAAGTTGCAGCTACCCTAAACAATGCATATAATTTTATTAATATTTTATATCTTCTCTGTAAGTTCTTCAGAAATTCTGAAATAAGTCTGTTTTGTTACAAATGCAGAATACCAATATGGTGTTTTCTTCAGATTCTGGGATCCCTCTATAGTCAATAGGTTGGCAGTGGGTATAAATAAAATTGCCAAATCCTCCTTCAGGACTAGACAAATAGATGTCTCCCTCTGCCAAGGGAGCCTGTGTTGGTTTAGATGCCTACTCTTAGAGATTAAAATTTAAAATGATGATTCCCATCTCAGCTTTCCTAAGAATAAACCTTATTTATTTATTATTTCAAATTTTAAAGGAATCTGGATTTAAATGTATTGGCAGTCATTGCATAAAGAAAACCATCTCACAACCTATGCATTGTACAGACTGCATATTAAACTGTTTTTTTCCCTTGCTTGTTTGTTCAGTCACTGGTGGCTGAGACTGCAGAAGCATAAGGATGCAACAGGTTATCTTTGAACATGAGATGAATTGAGAGAAAGAGAGCAGTGATCTACTTGATTCAGTTAGCGGCACTTGGTGTTAGGTATTTTTGGTGTTGTTAAAGAGGTTATTTGCATAAATCAGAGTGGTAACACTGAAGATATACAAGCAGTTACAGTTCTTTTTCCAAAGGTCAACAGACAGAGAGAAATGGTTCTCCTGATGCTCATGCAACCAGCAATAGGACTACAGGTAGAGATGCTCTGCACCGTGCCAGGCAAGGTAAAATGTGGGAAGTGCACTGTATGGTCAGAGACACCCATAACCTGATGGTCTTCTTCCAGCAGCATCTTTCTTCTCTGTTATTGCTCCAGAGAGTTAACAAGTGTCTTCTGCCCATGGGCTGTAGTTCCACTTGCCCATGAGCCTTATTTAAAGGCCCATCAAGCCTTATTTAAAGGCCCATCGGCAGGTTGGGGATGTCCATCATGAAGCTGTGTTTCCCTTTCTTCATGAGATTGTTTCCACCTCTTTGTAGAGAAATGCTTGATACACTGTCCTTAAGGAAGTGAAACTTCCATCTCTCCTGGATGTATGTCTGAGATCCAGGATAGATCCCCAGGTACACTAAGGAATGGAAGAAGTTCTATCACCTTGACTATGACTTGGATCTTCACTTGCTGGAAGGGGCCTTGTTCTTTGTCTTTGCTGTCCAAGCTTTGTTTAGAAGTAGAAAGGTCCTAGGAGTGGCAGTTAGATTTGAGGAATATTTCCAGCAGAGGTAGCTCATATTGTGTCCTGGTGCACTTGGCCTTAGTAAAACCAGGATATCTGAGAAAGCACAGACTGGAGGAGGCAGGGATGTGCCAAGCACCAGCTGGATCTGCTTCCTGAGAAAATCACAGAGGCAGGAGAGCTACCACTTGTGTTGTCTCCCTCTGGGCATCTTGAAATAAAGAGCTGTAACTAGTCTCCAGGTACCTGCAGGTAAGGGAGAAATTGTCACTGTTTGAAAAAGAGAACTAACAGAAACTGTAGAAAAGTTGGGGAATGCAGACTGAAAAGAAAAGGTTCTTTCCATAACACACATGACTCAGCTGCATTCTGTTGTCTTTGTTGAAATCTGGCAAGCCAGTTTTTATAAACTAAGGACATGTGTTGGCTGAAGTTTAGGACTATCCTTTGTATTGTAATGGCCATGTCATGAGGATTTCATACCTGATTGCAGGTATTTCTAGACTTGGAGTCTCCAAATCCCCTAAGACACAATTAATTAACTGCAATGTGATGAAAAAATCTTTGCGGTAGGCAAAAGTCTCTCCTGAGCAAGTCTGAGTGTCTCAGTTCTGGCATACGACCACTTTGGAGGCTGAAAGTTATTTAATGTTAAGTCTTTACTAATAAAGCTGTTCTACCTGAATAATACAGGCCTCTAATTTGCATCATAGGACTCAAAGCCACAGCACATCAACCAACACTCACTTGTTGCTCACAATTACACTGAATGATGTGATGGGCCTTGTGAAGTGCTGCAGTTTTATAATGCTGATTTGCAATAAATAATCTCCAAGTGCTTCCCAATTCCAAAGTTAAAATCTGCTCTTTACAAAACATGAATTCCACTACACTTATCTCTTTAGAGAACTGAATACCAGGGCAAAAAAAATTAACACACAAGGCACTAAAAGAATTTCTACATGGAGCAAACCCCATTGGAGTAATCCTGGCAACTATTGCAGTGGAAGGTTGGAGTTCCGTTGTTTTGTTCTCAAATATGTATTGAAATTCTTAGATTGCTTTTGTCTGCAATCTGAAAAGTGAAAGAAAAATAGCAAGTTGTCTTTTTATCTGGTATATGCAGTTTTAACTCTGTCCCAGAAGCACCATTTTTTCACATTTAAGAAGGATTTGGCAGTCTGGATTAGAGACAGGGAAGTAATGCATGGGCTAAGCAACTCAAAGCAGTTCTTAACATTTTTGTCTTTGTTAAACATGGCATTTGAAAATATTCAGAAGCCATGCACTTCTAATAGCACCCTGCACTAGGATCTAAGTCAGTTATTAGTATCTCTTATATATAAACATATGTAACAGTACAGTTGGGCTAGAAACATCCTTGGTAAAATACTAACTGTGTCACTGAAATTACGTAAGGGATGAATCTCATTTTAACGCGGTGGTTATCTAATCAAATATAAGTTTAGAACTTGCACTTTACATTAACTGCTATGAAAACCTTTCATTTAGAATTATTTAGGAAGAACAAAGAATGCCTCATATATGACAAAAAATTGACAGGTTAGTCAAATTCAGGGATTATTGAAAGAAACTAGAAAAATTTGAATAAGCTGTTTTAGCAACCGAAAAAATGCTGGATGTAACCAACTGTTGTTAAATGCAAAGTATTGCGTAACATAAAATTGTGCTAGCTATATACTACATTGACATGAAAATTCAGAAGAGATCCTTGTTTTACTTTCACTTTCAGGTCCAGAAGGAAAACAACAAATAAAATGAAGGATACAGATGAAAGCAGAGAATGAGACTATCTTTACTTCGCTATATAATAAGTGACCTCATTTTGAATGGAGTATGTTGTTCCTCATCTTGTCTTAAAGAGGGGATTGTAGCACTGTGAGAGGACCCGAGAAGTGCCAACGAGTGTCCAATAATCTGGAATAACTATCAAACTAAACAAGAATTGAAAACAATAGGGTTATCTAGTATGGAAGAGAAATAAATAAATAAAGGCATAAGAAAAGATCTACATATGTTGTATAATCTGGAAAAGGTCAGACAGGGAATTATGTTCCCATTGTTTCATAGCAAACAAATGTGAGGACATTAAATGAAGTTGAAATGTGATGAACAGAAAATTGTAAAGAGAGAATAAGTGTCTTTTTCTACTGTAATTATCTGATAGAGCCATTTGCTTCAGGAAGCAGTTGTAGGCTGAAGTAAAGAGGATTTAGAAAAGGACTGGTAACAATTCTCTCTATAAAACCCATCACTCATTACAATTACAGCACAGACTGAGAGGGAAGTAAATCTCTTGCTTTCAGCCTTCAGCTAATCTTTGAATGGTATTGTGATCGCTAGGTTATTACAACACACATTCAGCTGCTGCAAGTTTCTTATATCCTTCCCCAAACTTGTGCTGTGCAAGCAAGATATCAGAGCAATGCCATCTTACTACAATTCAGTATGCCATTTCTCATGCTTTTAATACCAGTAATGTCTAGCGAATCTGAAAACCGAGCCTAGGAAATAAGTGGGCTTTTTCATTACAATTCTCAGCAAAGCCGATTTTTCACACCAGGTTTTTAACCATTGAGATAGGACCGTCTCCCAGTGTCCCTATGTAGTTTCTGAAGCATTCAGAATAATGCTGCTATTTTCATTCCAGCTCTAGTCTACATCATCTACATCCAATCTGCAGCTGCTCAGTCATTGAAAACCAAAACTTTGCTTTATAGCTCAGGTTATGTAGTGAATTCTGTTTGAAGTCATAAAAATATATGGCTGGCTCCCTGAGCACATTTAATTTTAAAACAGCAAAAACCAGTATAAGCAGATTCACATACATAATGAGAATGTTTTCTAGGTAGATTTGATGGACTGTGCTGTTTCAACAAAGTCAAGTATGTTTGACAAAGCATTTTTCAGTCCATTCTCATCAATAAACAGACCCCACATCACAAGTTTTCTCATAGTATGAAACTAATTAGAATCTATATCTTTATCATCCTAATGTCTTGTCTTGTCTCTCAGCCTGTTTCTTTAGGGCAGGTGCTCCAGGCCTCTGATTATCTTCATGACCCTCCTCTGGACACATTCCAACAGGACCATGTCCCTTTTATGTTGTGAGCCCCAAAGATGGATGCAGTACTTCAGATGGGGTGTCATGAGAGCAGAATAGAGGGGGAGAATCCTCTCCCTTGACCTGCTGCCCATGCTCCTTTTGAAGCAGTCCAGAATACATTTGGCTTTCTGGACTGCAAGAATAAAATGCTGGGTCACATTGACCTATTATCCAACACCTTATAATTATTTTTTCCATATCCTCAGATTGGTTGAATTAAATAATAATTCTTACCGGATTTCAATGACAAAATAAGCATATCTGTGGGTACACTATGTTACTGTCATTACAGTGTAAAATTTATGGATAAAATGCTCATTTCTTATATTTTTGCCAATTTTCCATTCCTTTGCAAAATCTCAAACCTCCATGATTAAAACAGCTGGATTATCTAATGCTCACTTGCAAGGCATTTTAGAAAGGATGGCTGATAGCAAAGACATTGCAGTGTCTCAAGAGTACCTGAATTTGTCTTGCAGATCCAAATCAGCAGAGCGATTGAAGTCCCTCCAGGCCTGTGTGCGGCAAGTGCTGGCCTCTTCAGCTAACTCTTTATTTGCTTAGGAAATAATCAAAGAACAAATTCTTTTTGTCATTCTGTTCAGTTACCAGCCTTTTACTTTGTTTGTTTGTTTTATAAGTAAATTAAAATTGTGTTTGCCTTATGTTTTGGGAAGTCCAATCCATATTTACCCACCAGCACAGAGGATTAGCAACTGTACTACTGGAGTAGAGTTGAATTAGACAATCATTGAATTAGACACTTATTGATCCAGATGGTTGACTTACAAAAGAAATTAATAGGAACATTTCCCTGAATCAAATTATTTCCTGATAAGACTTCTCAGTCAATAAGTGACTCTGGCAATATCATTCTGTAATGACAAACATAACATGCACTTTTCCTTAATCCCCTACATGTCAGCACATAACAGACACGCTTGAAATATTCTTACATACTGATAAGTCTAATTTGTTTCGCTTTAGGATTTAAAATGCTGCTTCTTTGAAGTGGAGGTCTAGTCTCACTAGTCAACTTGCAAAAGTGACAACATAGGTTTTAGTGAGATGACTCAGTGAGTTCCAGATTGTGTTCGTTACATGACTAAATAAATGTCCCTGTGCAAGTGGGATGTGTTACAACTCACACACTGGTGCCTTCTGCAGTGTTGCTGCTAGAGAGGGCCAGCTAGTTGTGGGAATTTTCTGATACAGGAGGGTTTCTTGTTGTAGATCAACAGTATAAATATTAACTTCTTTTCTTTGCCAATGGTATCTCAGGGTGCATTAGGAAAAAAATTGCCAGCAGGTCAAGGGAGGTGATCCTGCCCCTCTACTCAGCCCTAGTGAGGCCACAGCTGGAGTGCTGTGTCTAGTTCTGGGCTCCTCAGTACAAGAGACATGGAGTGCCTGGAGCAGATCCAGAGGAGTGAAACAAAGATGATTAAGCAACTGAAGTGTCTTTTGAATGAGGAAAGGCTGAGGGAACTCAAAGTTTAATGGTGAACGTGATGGTGATGCTGGGTTGACGGGTGGACTTGTTGATCTTGCAGGTCTTCTCCAACCTTAACAATTCTAAGATTCTGTGATCTGGGCTTGTTAAGCCTTGGGAAGAGATGACTGAGAGGGGACCTCATCAATGTCTGTCAGTATCTGAAGGGAGGGTGTCAGGAGAATGGACAGGGCTCTGCTCAGTGCTGCTGAGCAATAAAATGAGAAGCAATGGGCATGAGGAAGAACTTGGGTGACAGTGAAGAAGTTATGACAGAGTCATGAGTGAAGAACTTAGCGGGAGGGGGGAAGGGGAGGATGAAAGACACTGGAACAGATTGCCCAGAGGGGTTGTGGAGTGTTCCTCACTGAAGATGTTCAAGAACTGTCTGGATGGAAACTTGTGCAATGTGCTCCAGGATGACCGTACTTGAGCAGGAAGATTGGACCAGGTGACCAACTGTGGTCCTTTCCAATGTGACCCAGTTTGTGATTCTGTAGTTCTCTGACTCCTGATGAAGACTTCAGGACCTAGTTATAAGATTCCCAGCCATTCTTTCCTTTATTGTTGGTTAGAAAATATGACGTGTCTTAAACAAATGCATCCATAGGCTCTCTGGATTCAGGTCACCTCTGATTCTTATGCAGTGTTAGGTTCATTTACTAGGTTCCTGCAGAGCATCAATAATAACTTTTTGACACAGATGGTGGAGGAACCAACAAGGAGAGGAAAAGTTTCTTTACTTTGAGGGTGACAGAGCAGTGGAACAGGCTGCCCAGAGAGGTTTTGGAGTCTCCTTCTCTGAAGATACTCAAAACCTTCCTGGATGTGAAACCTGCTCTAGGTGAACCCACTTGAGCAGGGGGGCTGGGCTGGCTGATCTCCAGAGGTCCTTTCTAACTCTAGCCATTCTGTGGTTCTGTAAGCACAATTGCCCTATTAATCTAAGTGTAGTAGGACATAGGCAATTTGTCTGCCTTTTTTTTTTAAGTTACAGAAATCACAGAAGTTCACTCACTTTTTCAATTGGCTTCAGGTCCATAATGATGAATATTATCCAGATGGAAGTAAATAATTGTTTCCATGACAACTAAACCAGACAAGTAACTCATTCTCTCAGAGCTGTAGTGGTACCAAATTCAAGACTATTGAAAACCACTTGTTTTAATAAAATAAGATTATATGACTTCAAGTATACACTAAAAATGGATTTGTGGGCTGCATTTCTGGCCTACTTTGCTAATTTTTGCCATTCTTAGGACTTTTTTTCTCCTTAAATACTGTGTAACCACAGCATAGAGACTGTCTGCTCTCTCCCTTAAGTGAATCTCCTTCATTTATGTCGTATATTTTCTGTTGCTTCATTTTGACATTTCCATTTATAAACTAGCAACTGTTCCTTGTACTTAATTTTCCTTCCACATAGTCCAAACCCCTTGTTACATATTTGTGGACCAATCTATCGCTTAGTAAAACTCTAGTCCTTGTGATTTCACTTTAATACATCACTGTTTATTGATTCTGTATTTTAAAGTGCTCCCAGTTTGGATTCTACGGCTGGTACTCATTGCAGGAGTGCTGCTCAAGCCACAGCACCGAAGCTTTTTGAATGCTGGGCAGCTCTGTTTGTGCAGCCTCCATCAAAATTTGAATTATGAATACCTGAAGCATACAGCCTTGCTAACACTCACATAACACTTTATAGTCTTCTATAAAGTAACTTTTTATTGATTTAGGAGAAGGGTACCCAGTCTTCAACACTAAAGAGGTAAATTGGAGTCACTATTGGCTATAGAGAAGAACATGGAAGGAGCATATATGAGAAATGTATTGAAATGTGCTTCACTTTAAAGGAAAATCTCAATTGAAGTAAGAAAATCAAACATACTCTTGTTTATGAAAACTAGAGATATCTTTTAATTTCATTCATTCCAGATTCCTTTTGAGGGGAAATAAAGTGAGCCTATTTTATTTCCAATATTTCTTTGTTATATAAGAGCATACTTAGTCCAAGGAGGGTCCTAGGCTAATGAACTTTCAGGAAAAAGAAAACAGGTTTAGGTTATTTGACTGTAAGATAAAACTCTCCTGCTTTAAGTTGTTGGAAAGAAAAATTCTATTACTGAAATCCTGAGAGAATATAATAAAAATTATAATACCTTTAAAAGGAAATATTCTGTGTTACATACTCAGAAAAGATCTGCATTATCTGAATTTTGCAATACTATGACCTGGCAAATGAAACCTGTTGCAAAACCAAGCCGATGATGTGATGAAATTTAGGTAGAATGGTCAATGGTTAAGAACAGTCAATTTTTAATAGGATCTGAACATAACAAGCTCTAGAAATATTTAGACATCCTTAGCAAAGACTTTTTGCAGCAAAAGAAAAAGCCATTGTTGTCTCCAAAATAAAAAAAAATAAAAAAACCCCTGCCACAATGTATCAGAAATATATAGTTTCTTCATGAATTTTCTTAAAAACTTATTCTTGTATCAACGTACGACTAACTCAACTGCTTTTTCAAAGCACCCATTTTACAGGAATACGCTAAAAATTGAATCAAAGAAAGAGAAGCTTCTACCCCCTTGTTTTGTCCATTGTTTTTCTTGGCCACATCAGTGCTTATATTGTGCTGTAATGTAGAAAAATGCTTCCTGAACAGACTGCAGAGTCAGCAGAGGTGAAAGCAGAGGTTTCTTCCGATCTTCAAGAAAGCATGACTAAAGGAACCAACGTGTTTTCTCAATACTTGATTTACTGAGGATACACAGGTTTTTCCTACTAAGACAAACATTTTTTTTTCTAGTTTTTATGTTACTATTACATCTTACAAAGGAAAAGAAGTTCCCTCTCATTCTTTAACACCTAGATTTAAGAGGAAAAATCCTAAGGAAATGTTACTGATTTTTTTACTAAGCATTTTTAGTTTTATTCTACATTCCTTATTTAGCTCTGAAGGCCACAAGGGAGATCTGTCACCCTTTTCTTAGACAGAGAAGGTCACTTTGGCAACCCCAACACTATGAAAATTGCTTTAATACAGACATTTTATTTGGGTGAAACACAGTTTTGAGAGCTGAAAGCAGCTGCTGCCTGTACAGCTTCCCTGTAAGGAAGAGTAAACAAGTAACAACTACATGTAAAGCAGTTTTTCACTTGTCCAAAGGCATTGCAAGTTACACTTGAAACTCACAGCTGACCATGAAAAGATGACATTCAATAGCTCAATACAAAATCTATTTAAGCACTTCACTCCAAGCCCCTGTGGTCAATACAGAGAGCTTGTTAAATTAAACAGGGAAGGACTGAGCACAATTTCCTTATCATAAAATATTTACTACTCACTTAAATACCATGTGATCCAACACACCTGAAACAGCATTAATTCCATTTATTCAGTCTGTGTTTACTAGAAGAGAAGCCTAAGCATCTATTACAAAGGTATCAGCACTGGAGATACATTAAGATGAGATTAAACCTTGTTTTAATGCAATATGGTAGATGATTACTGGGATTTGCACCTAAACTGCAAATGTAATAATAACGGGGTGAAAAAAAAAACATTATAAAGAACAATATTAATGATGAATATTAGACAGGATAAATATTGAATCAGGTTAGCCAACCATTTTGCTAGTACAGAAGAACTCTTTGAAGTTTGCTTTTTTAACATCACTTAATATATTAGCTCAGGATTTAATAATCTCCTTCCTATGACTCCCGATGGATGTTAGAATGGGTGAAAATGACAGACTCTAGCTCCAATCTGTAATAAACTGAAAGTTATGAATACCCGTGGATATTAGACACATTGAATATCTCTGCATTTTCTGAGTTTGATTTCTGAGGTTGTTGTGGATTGAGTTTCCTTTGTTTGCCTTTCTTTTTTGTTTGTTCCGCCTTTAAATAGTTATGTAAGAATAGACATTGAAACAGGTACCATTTAAACAAGAATCAGTTCATTGAAAACTTACCCCAGAGCGACTGATGATTTTGTGGGGTTTTGTGGATTTGGGGTTTCTTTTCTGCTTTGAAATGTATTAATCAACAACCTACTTCATAAAAATGCTACACTTCTAAGTGGGCTTCCTTCCACATCTGCAAGGGAATAAAATCAAGAAGGGAATCTACAGAGAAATACTTCGACACATTTTTTTTTCCCCTTTCAGTGTTATTTGGGCTTCCTCTCCACCCTTTGTTCCCAGGCCCGCCCTTACTCCTCCCGACTCCTCCCCGCCGAGGGCGCAGGGATGGGGCTGGAGCTGCTCCTCCTAGTCTCCTTTCCGCAGGTCGAGCCCTTCCCCGGGATGCAGCTCCTGCAGGGAATGTCCCCCGGGCTGCAGTGGGGTCGCTGCTCCAGCGGGGTCTCTCTGGGGCTGCCAGGGCGGGGGGAATCCCTTCTCCGAGCCCGCAGCCCCTCCTGCCCTCTTCCTCCTCCTTCAGCCCTCAGGGACCCTCTGATGCTGCTCCCTCCTCCTCCTTTCCCACTGCCGCTTTTGACCCTTTCTGGAACCTGTTTTCTCCCGGTGTCCCAGGCTTGGCTGAGGGGCTCGGCTGTGCCCTGGGACCTCAGAGAGGCCACCCGGCAGCCCCCGCTGCCATCCCCTGGGTGTGAGACCAAATCCCACCATCCTGAGCACAAACATCACCAGTTGCTCATTTCCTGCGCAGCCATCAGACCACCGGTGCCATTCCTGGGTTCTGTGTGTCCTGCACTGTTCCTGCTTGTGCAGCTGGACAAGGGCTCTCGAACATGGCCCATGCCTGCAGGACTGAGAGAGGGTCTCAAAAAAAAAACAACCCCAAGCCCCAAATCTGTGGCCTTTGTTAGCCGAGGGGCAAGAGGTTCTGGATTCAGAGGGAATCGAGGTGTCTTAGGCTGCATGCAAAGTAAACTTTCATAATGTATTTAATGGCAGCTTAATAATTTCATTGACTCAAATAAAAAAAATGATTTCTTAATGAGAAGGAGATGATGATAATCTTCTGGTTTGAGTGGGTTTGGATGTGTTTTTTATATGCTATTCTTTGTGTGAGAAAAGAAGTGCAAACTTCCAGGAACATTTTGCACTTCCATCTTTATTCCCACGTGGACTTTAAATGTCAAATGTGGATTAAAATAGTATCTTTCACGTAAAATAAACTTCTGTCAATTGCATGTGACTGCAAGCATAGATTAGGACGTGTATTCCTGTGACTGTGTAACACTAAACATTCTGTGGAGTTTAACTAATCTTGGCTGGTTTGCTCTGGAAACCCTCTCTGACTATTCCTCTACTCCAACTGTGCCTTTTCTTGTGTCTTTTCTGAAATCATATGTCTCTGATGGCCAGTCCTACACTCCATAGCAGGCCGGAATCAAACTGCAGCTTCAGGAGTGCTGCATAAAGATGAAACATCTTGCGGTTTTATTTCCTACATAAATCCGAGCTGTTTGGGCACCACAGTCCTGAGACTATGAGACAGCCTGAGGTTTCTTCTAGGGCTGCCCTTGGACATCTGCCATCTGACCAGCAGCCTGGTCTCTAAACTCAAAATAAACTGCAAAACTATCTTTTTTAGTTCAATAATGAGCCTGTTTAACCACCATGGCTCATTATTACATTTCATATTTCCTAGGGACTGTGCATTTAGATTTCTTAGCTGTAATTCTTTTCTAATATTCTCTCTCTTGCTTTGAGATTTTTGTTTTCATTAATTTGTGTTTATTTCATTAATCTTTCAGAAATTTCTTTTTGTCCTTATGTCTATAGCATCTTTTAGTTTGGAAAAACCTTCAAAAGGCAACTTAATGTCTTTTTGCTTTTCATCAGATCCAATAAACTTAGTTTTATGCGAACTAATACTGTCTAATATGACTAATATATGCTGTGACACTTTGAGGACTTACATTAATTGGTAGTGCTTGCTGTAAGAATCACATTCTGCACATACTTGTACCCAGTTTGTGAAGATGTTCTTGATCTCCCTTGAAATGTTCATTTTCTACTACACTGCATCAGATGCCTTCAAATTATCTGTGACCATGATGAGATGTGCTATATTAGCAAAGAAGCAATAAGTACTTTCAGTTAATATTCAGTTTTTCATCGTATAGACTGACTTGAAATAAGCTGGAATCTTTATTTCCAAATAGTTTACTGTGTACAGCTTGCTGTAACACTATTCAATTCAAGCAAGATGCAATACAAAAAATGAAGTGTCATAAATAAAATATCAGCAGTGGAGAAAACCAGAAAAAAAATTCCATTCACTATCTACACAGCTGTCTTCTATACAGAGAGAAAAGGGAGGAGAGGCAGAACAGTTAAAGTCAGGTGCATTTTGAAATGACTGTTTCTCCTCTGCTTACTGCAAACGCCACTATATATTAGCTGAAAAATATTTGTAGTCTCTGTTTTATTTTATTTCATCTACCCGTGATCCTAAGAGAACTCTAAGTTAGCTAGTTGTTTCATTAGTATAAATCAGAGCCTGAATTTATAAACGCAAATATTTTCAGTTTCTGCATAAATACCTCATATTTCAGGCAACAGATGCATTCAAGATCACAATCTACTCAGAGTTATTCAGTAAACAGGAAAGAAATATCATGTTCATCCTGAGACTTTTCTTTGTCACATTATTGGGTGATTTTTATTCAGAATGACACTTGAACTGTTCTTACAGCTGCATTAAGAGGTAGGAGTTCTCACCAGAAGCCTTCTCAGACCTTCTTGGTATACACAAAGCCACCAGCTGCGCTTGAAATGGAACATCACTGCTTTGGAGAGCCCCCACAATCATCAGGGTCTTCATGCTTTATCATTCCCATATTCTCACCAAAGAAATGTGTGGCTATGGAGAGCACCTCCTCAAGTAGTATTTCTGTCACAAGCTGTAATACAAGTTTGAACACGTTTCTTCAGCAGGTCAGTGTCTATACTAAGGGATTAGAAGGTAAATGCATCCTCAGTGAGATATGCATGTATATGGGTATTAACTCGTGTTCTGGTTTGGAGGAAACTTACATATTTGAATTTCCAAGATTTCTGCCATGCGTGGTAAGAGTCTGCAGCAGTTTCCAGTGTCTGAGCTACTCTCAGTCATTTGCAGCTCTCTGTCATGTAGGGAAGACAGAGCGGTCTCATTTTGTCTTTTGCTGTTTGAGTTCACCTTCTCAGAATCATGCTTGTTTGTTTCTTTTAAAAAAATCCCCCTAAACAAGATAACTAACAAAATCCCCCTGAACAAACAGAAACAACCTTACCTGATGTGACAACAACCACTTTGCCAAGTCTGACTTAAAACATCTTTTAACCAAAGGCTTCTTTTTTTACCCTGTGAGCACAATTCCACAAATCATACCATTTCCCAGATGATGTGTCTGGAGAAAATGAGACAGGTGTCTGGAACCATTTCTTCCCAGCAAGCACAGAAAACAACATTAACATTCTATTTAGTGCACACATTATTCCATGTAATCAACAAGATGATTTAAATGTTGGCTCTGAAAAGCAAAAGGCTGGATAGAAAAATAGATTTACATTGAGAAGCCCAATATTTTGGCCCTTATTTGTGAATAGACTTTAAAATACTTTGCAACTCTTAGAAAAAATATTGGATTTTTACCATTCATTCTCCCAAAGAATCCCCTAGCTAAGTGATAGTAAAATAATTTCTTTTCGTGCATTTCTAACCAGTGCCTTTAACATCATCTATCCCTAAGGGTCCTATTAAAAGTGGCTTTCTGATGATGGAATTCAGTCTTATGGAAGTACAAGTTCAATTCCGCCCTTTGCAACATTGCAGCAAAATAAGATTAATGTTGCTGAAGTCAATGCTGATATTCTATAACCAACTTGTGCAAACAGAATATTGTTGCGCATTAGTACATCTGACATATATCTATACCACGTGCCCATACACTTGTATGCCTGTATTATATGTGCTTATACATTGCTGCATTAGAATAGAGAGAAAGGCAAAGTAGCAAAAAATACAGACATCAAAAGGGCTAAAGATGTGAGTCATGAAGGTCCATGTTTCGGAGACAAATTTTCATAGTTTCAGGAGAGCTGGGAAAGCTGCCCCTAGCTGGAAGCATAACTCCTGCCCAGCAACAACAATTCAGCTCATGATGATTTCCATCCCAAATCCCAAAGGGTTGTCAGTAAAACGGCCTAGTTTTGTAGATAAGCAAATAAAGCAAGTGTTGTTAAATGTTACTAAGGAGAAAAGGTTCACAGCATATATTTTCTGGTTGCTATTCAGATTTTATACTCGAGACTTGTGATTTTCAGTGTGAAAATCCATCTGATGGTAAAGGTTGGCGTCAAAGATCTTGAGTAAAAATGACTAAGGAAAACAGGCCTGTTTTCAGTCAAACTGAATCAGCTGACGAGGTCCTACTTCTTTAATGGATCTGTTGCACTAAATCCAGAAGCTGGAGGAAAAAAAAAGTAATGTTTTTTACAATACACACTGACTTTGCATCTAGTTCCAAATATTTTGGTATCTCTCTGTTCTTACTGTAAAAATGGTGAGGAAAATAGGACGTTGTGTAACCTGAGTGTCATTTGCTAAACCAGCCATAATACACTGATATATATTTGTCAGCTGCACCAATGGGAAAGTTCAAGAGAGGATAAGCTTTGTTTCTAACCTTGCCATATATCCACAACAGTTAGGTCTTATGAATTCTTTTCCCAGTATATTGAAACTGAAATTGTGAGTAAGCCAAAGAAATGTTTTTCAGCCATTTTTCTTTAACCATAAGCTTTGAGAGGTTTGAACATTTTATTCAAGTACAATGCTGATCTTGCCCTCTAGACTTATTAATAACAGCAGAATGTTCCTTTACTTGGTTTTTCTATGCAGACTTCTGCCTTCTGCTGAAGGTACTGTTTATATAATGATCTCAAACTCAATCAGGATCTTGTGAATAGTCTGAGGAACATTTTATTTGGTGTGTTGACATTTCACATTCTTTATTACCCTTTGTGAAATCTCTTTATCACAACAGTGAAATCTCTTTTGAATGTTAAAGGGTTCTTTTTTTCTTTCAATATTTTTTATATTGGAGAGGCAATGTCGTCTGTTTTTAGGCAGGCTACTCATTTTTTGAGATGGCATGACATGAAACCATTAATTATGTCTATATTTACAGCATTTTGGAATGGGCTCCAAGGCTTTAGTGTAGCTCTGTGTTCATATGTCACAACAATATTAATCTTTCAAATAGATCTAGATGACTGCCGACGGACATTTGTCCAACCCATTTTTTTAAACCTCTTAGTGAAGCATATTCCACAAATTCCATCCCTATGTTTGTTGTGTCTTAGAGTCAGAAAATTTTTCTAATGTGTATTGTGTCTCTTGCTAAAAATGTGATCCAAATAGAGGGATTACAAGAAGGCTGCAGAGGGACTTTTCACGAGGGCAGGTAGTGATAGGACAAGGGGAAATTGCTTTGAACTGAAAGAGGGTCTGTTTAGATTAGGTATTAGGAAAAAATTCTTTACTGCAAGGGTGGTGAGACACTGGAACAGGTTGCCCAGAGAAATTGTGGATGCCCCATCCCTGGAAGCGTTCAAGGCCAGGTTGGATGGGACTCTGAGCAACCTGGTCTAGTGGAAGGTGTCCCAACTCATGGAGCATGATGATTTTTAAGGTCCGTTCCAACCTAAACCATTCTATGATTCTATGATTCTATATAGAAAATATTTATTATTCTCCTTTACTAAACACATAGAATAATTTATCATTGATCGTGATGATCATATCTGCTATCAGAAGACACTAGATATTTCTGCTTCTTCAAGCCCTGGATTACTTGTTAACTTTTTCATTAAAATGAAGTGTGTCATGTGGGTGAAAGGCAGAAAGAAAGCAAGGACAGCTTTAATTGCTAAAACTTGGAGGAGGGTTTCCAAATAAGATGTGTTGATATGAAAAGTATATGTGTAGTAGAGTAGGTACATGCAGATATGAAAAATTCAAAGGTAAATAAAGGAAAGTGGTGCTCTGATTGACAGTGTAGAAACCAAGGAAAAAATAGAGGCAGTAACTTTATTCGCAGTCACTCATCCAAGCTAAAGTTTGTGTCAGATTTCCAAACCTTTACCCATTTGATAACCCACATTTCTCATGTTCCGTTTATGTTTTTATGTATTTGGATGTATAGAATAGGAATCTGGTGAGTCAAAACTGCTGAAAATGTCTGAGTAACTAAGAAAGGAAAATAAAGCTTTCACAGGGGGAATTTTGTACAGGACATCAAACTCTCTGAGAGAAACTGGTGAAGTTCTCCAGAAAACAGGTCTTGGTCTGATTAAAATGCCAAAATTTCACTCCCTTGGAGCCTTCTGGAAAGAGAAATCTGTACATCCAACCCTTGGAATGCGCTGGGAAGTTCTGTGTTTTTCTAATAAAGAAGGAATAATGATTGAAGAATGAAAAGATTAGGAGAGTCAGTGAAATTACAGGTTTTGCAACCCTAAGACTATAAAGAAAGAATAATAAAAAGAGCTAAAACAGTAGAGTGCAAGAGAGCAGACTTCAATTCAGTCATAGAATTGACAAATTAGGACTTACGGGAGGTCAATGCACACAAAAAGTGTTAAAGAGAACTAGCAGTTCCTTAAAAGAGGAGTATTAAGAGGATAATCAGAGCTAGGCAATGTGCTTGGGGAAGTTGCACAGAACTCAAAGAAGAGCTAAAGGAATGATCAGAGATCTTAAAAAAACCTGAAAGAGAAGTGAGAAAAATGGAGTTTAACCTAAAGATAAGAGGACTAAGGGAAAACACAGTGATTTTAAAAAAATGGAGAGCTGGAATAAATGTCTTAAGAAAACAGCGGTATCCTGATCAATTTAATCTTTAAGAAACAAAAGGATAAATACAGTCCAAATTAGGCGAAGCAAGGAGAATTGATTCAACTCTGCATTTATTTCACTTTTCCCTTTCCTTGATGAACAGGCCCAGGTCTCTTAGCCTTTCCTCAAAAAACATACCTCTCTTTCCTTTTCCACACTGCGGTTTCCCACTAGTGCAGTTGGGGTCTCATAAACATTGAGTCAAGGAGAATATTTACCCCTTTTCTTTTGTCACATGCAACACAGCTGTTAATGCCACACCAACATACCCTCACCCCTTGTGCAACAGTGCCACTTTGTTGGCTCACATCAGATTTGCAATATAAGGTGTTGTGCACAGTTAAACTTGGTTACACTGGGAGGTCATCCTAATATTTCATCACTGTGTGCTTGATTCCAGCATTTATTAATTGAAATGTCACGTAGAGAAACAAACAAAATACTTTCCAGTAAAATACTCTACAAGTGTTTTTCACCCATCTCTTGTGCAAATACAATGATTTTACCTAGAACATTTTCCCCCTGCTCTTTTATAGGAATATAAAGGGAGACAATGTCAAACCCTTAAAAATTCATAAGTTATCTGCAATGCAAATTATATAGACTATCTGCACCTCCTTCGCCTTCCTCCCACAACAACAAATTAGAATGGCTTGATTTGATTTATTTTGAAAACTCCATGCTGGCTGGTTCTTGCCACGTTATTATTATTATAGCTTATGTAATAACGATGTGTTAAAGTCTCATTCCAACAGCCTGAGTGAGGCTGAGCCACCTGAACTACTCTGTGAGATCCTTTTCCCTTTTTAGAGATGATCAGATGTTTGTCTCTCCTCAGTTCTCACTACCACCCGTCTCTCATGAGGTACCAAAGATACCAACAAATGACGGGGTGACTACCCAGCTGCTCCTGTAAGTACCACAGAGTGAAATTCAGATGAACTGATGAGCTGTTTATTCCTTAAATATTCCTTAATGCTTTTTCTCTGTTCTTTCACTCCGTTGAACCTCATTGTGACTTTTGGTCATATGCTACTTTTGTAATGAGTCTACACCACTGTAGCCTGATGTGTGTCGCTACTTTTTACCCAGGATTTTCTTTCCCATCTGGTAATGAACTTCTGTTTTCCTGTTTGTTTTGTTTTGTTTTGGGTTTTTTGTTTGTTTGGGTTTTTTTGTTTTGGTTTTTTGGTTTTGTTTTTTTTTTTTTCTCCTCTTGCTTCAAAAGTATTTATACGGACTTTTCTTTCCTTCACTAAGAATAACATTTATTTTTCTGGTGTTTTTTTTTTCTTTTCTTCTCACAATTTGTTATCCATTTATGTTCATTCTTAGTCATCAGCACAACTTTTTAATACTGTTAGTTTCAAACCTTTTAAGGCCTCTTCATTCAGCCATAACCAGCTCTCACTTTGCTTTGCTTCCTACCTGTCCTTTGCCTTAGGGGAGTTTACTTCTCAAGATGTGATATAATCTCTGACAGATCACCTGCCTGTTTGAGCTGGACCATCTTCCCTAGATATCCTACCCACCTCTGGACATATCACGCAAATAAGTTCCTTCCTAGCCTTGCTCTACAGACCATTTTTACCCAGTCCTTAGAGTAGTGATTGTTGTTCTTCATAGTCATTTTCTCGCAAATCACCACTTACCTTTGGATCCTCAGTCAGTTCCTCCTAATTAGCTGGGAAGAAGTTGATTTCTCTGGCTTAAGGGGCTAAAAAAGAAAAGAAAAAAAAGAGTACATTTCAAAACTTGAATACACTGCTGTAAAATTTTCCTAAAGAAAGCTGAAGTTCACCACCATCAGATATGGTCTTTCTGACGCCACTGTTTGTTGTTCAAAACCTCTTAATTAAGATGACTAGAAGATACCATCTCACACATTGTGCCAGAAGGGCTTTTTTGTTCTCCCACGGGTCTTGCTTTTTATACATGCTGTACAGATCTGACTCTGTATGCTCTTACTTGCATGAGTACACGATTTGTTTTCTCAGTGATATTCAGGTTCACGGTGGGTTTTTTGTGTAACAGTTCTCTCTTTCAGCCTGAAAGAGTGCTGCTTGGCTCACAGTGTTTGCCAGAGCCCAGGTAACTGATGAGATAGTAGGGCTGTGTGTGACTTTGGGAGGAGACAGTGGCCAGAGTACCCCTGGGAAAGGAGAAGTCTAAGGTCTGTGAATATTTTGCATTAACGAACTGTTGAAAATAAATGTAAAAAAACCCCCAACAAACCAGTGATAGCTATCTTCACAGTACTATGAGGGCTTGGGGTTTATACTGTGGGTTAACATTCTCTGCCAGGGCATCTTGTGAGTTTTGGGCTTGTTTTAACTACTGTCTTATCCTGAGAAAACATGAGTCTTTCCTGGAATTGCAAAGGAACCTGATGTTCTCAAGTGCTGCCATGAATCCCACCAGTTACCTTAGAACAAATTTGTAGTCTCTGACCACGAGACATCTGCATTTTTCATTGGAGCTACTCCAGCATTCACATTACATCCAACTTCATCAAAGCTCTTAGTTGCTGGAGATACTGTTTAGAGTTTGTGTCAGCGCATGCGAGAGAGGGGAAGGGGGAAAATGATAGAGATGTTTTTCTTTTTTTAGTGATGTTTTTACTGATCTCTCAGGGTCTTCCACTTGCAGCAGATGCCACATATTCATCTGGGATGAAATAGTTCTCTAAATTTCAGACCTAACATCTGCTCTTGCTTGACTGAATTACGCTCAGTGACTAGACAACAGTTTTGTTGCTGTGTGAGACAGAAGATGAGATAAGGCTGTCCTTTACTTACACTACAGGGAACCTTTTTCACCTTGCTTCTTGCAGCTATTATAGTTGTAACAGTTTGGACTCTTCTGTGTTAAAATGCAAAACCTTTTCCTTTTCCAAGTCAAAGAGTACAGAAGTGACACCCATATTATTCACATGTTTTCAGCAGCTGCATTAATCTAGATATTACCTCAGAAGATTAAAAAAACCCAGAATCCTGGTTTAAAGATCAAATCAGAAAGTAGTTTTAGAGTCCCTCCAAGGTCATGCTTTGAATTTTAAGTCGTGCAGTAGGAAAATGGATCAGACACAAGACTTTTTAGTCCAAAAATATTGTGACTGGAGGGGAATAAAATTCAAAAGAATGAAGGCAAAGCATTTCTGAATAGTTGTGATTCAGGCATGGTAAGGAAATGCAGTTAATTTGGTAGTATTTATGATGCTTCATATGATAATAAATCTGGCTGGAGGTTTCTTATTTTCTGGCAGGACCAGTTATAGTTGCAAGTAATTCAGGTTTATTGTACAGCAACGTGTTTTAGAGAAATAGGAAAGAGACTGTAAAGTGCCATGTGTGAATGTTGGTGCATGTGGATTAGGAAGAAAGAATTGGACACTTTTGGCCTCATAGTGAGATACCAAAATGTCTTTTTAAGCAAGTGTTCCCCTGCTCCTCACTTTAGATGGTGTGTATAGCTGCACAACATCAGAAAGGCCTTGGACTTGTCAGTTTTATACAGTGCTGTTCATTCACCTCCCGGACTTCTGCACCCCCAGCTTTCAACAAGGTCATGCAAAGCATGGGATTTAGGAACAAACAAACAAAAAAATAAGGTGGAGAGTTAATGGCAAAGATCATATTCAAGTGGGTGAAAACTGTTGTTCCAACACTGAAAAAAAAATTGATAATTTTTTTCAGTGCAGAAGCTGGTGAGAAGGAGCACAGCATGTTGCTCACAATCTTGGTTACAGCATTAGTTCTGTGAAAGAATGGAGAGATCAGAAGCCTGTGGAGCAAATAGCAAGCTGTTCAAACTCAGGTTGCTGGCAATGGAAAGAAAAGGAGGAGCTGTGACTTGGCCAGATGACTCTTCTGAGACAGCTGAGTGGAGCCAGCAGTGCTGTGTAGACTTCTTCACAGAGCAGGAGCAGTGTCCTGGCAAAATGCTGTCCCACTCACCGTAGCTACCTCTGGTCAGACCAGAAAGCAGCAGTACCAGTGTTTGTAGACGGAATCAGAGAATCATGGAATGGTTTGGGTTGGAAGACACCTTAAACCTCATCTAGTTTCAACCCCCCTGCCATTGGCAGGGACACTTTCCACTAGACCAGGTTTCTTACAGCCCCAACCTGGCCTTGAACACCGGGGTGTTCAAGAATGGGGATGGGGCATCCACAACATCTCTGGGCAACCTGTTCTAGCAATTCAGCACCCTCACAGTAAAGAATTTCTTTCTCATATCTGATCTAAATCTACCCTCCTTCATGTTAAATCATTCTCCCTTGTCCTATCACTGCATTCCCTTGTTAAAAATCCCTCTCCAGCTTTCTTGTAAGCTCCCTTTAGGTACTGTCACTTTTCTATAAGGTCTCCCTGAAGCCTTCACTTCTCCAGGCTGAACAGCTGGGCTGTGGTTTCTTGGCATATGTATATACAGCTTGTGACTGACTCAGAAGCAGTGGAGAGTTACCTCCTCCAAAACGCACAGCGAGTATCCGAGCTCTGAGCTGACTCCCAGCGTTCAGTCCCTGTTGATGGCACTACCTGCAGCACCTGGGCTGCTTCTCCCTTTCTCCATACCACCTCTCTGTTTCCTTGGGCTCCACGTGCTTGCAGTGTCCCACTCCTGGGCAGGCACACAGCAACAGCTCACAGTGCGGGGTGATACCTGCCCTGCTGGCTGGGAGGCAGATGGAGCTGCTCTCCATTTGCCCCACCTCCGTCCGAACTAAGCACTTCTAAAAGCACGTGGCTATTTTCAGCCCCTAATTGGAGTTCCAGTTAAATATATCTTGAACAAGCCTGACCCTCAAGGGTCTGTTTTTCTTTAAAAGTGAAAGGTAACTTGACTTTTCTCCAAACTACTTTTCCTGAACATGTTGCGCTCAGTAAACAAGGCATCCAAAACAATTTGCAAAAATTGTTGGGAGCATTTACTGTGGGCTTGTGAATTCTTAAGCAAATTTTACCTTGCCAGTTATGGAGGTGCTATCTTGTCCTTCTCTCTGTCACCATGTTAGTGTTGTTTAGCTGAATTATATTCAGTACAAACATGAATGACAGCCTTTTGATATGTGAAAACAAACTGTCATGTAGAAAGTTCTTATTGCTCTGAGCCAGATTTTGAAACTACTTACAGAGTGTATTTTCTGATTCACTCAAGTGGCTGCACAGTTATAACTTTAGTGAGACTTAATTTTCATAAACAGCTCCAAGAATAGTAAATTATTCATTATCAAGACCTATTCATTAACCACTGACATACTATCAGCTCCTCTCTGCTCCGATGAGAGAAAAATAGGAGTTTATTACACCAAGAATGAGAAAAGAATAGCTGTTTGGCACCAAAATTCTACTTAATTCTATAAATACTAACCATCATTCATAAGCTTTTATTAGAAACCTTAGCTCGAGATTCAGGGCTATATGTTCAGCTCCAGTGATTTACAGTTTCCCTCCCAGCTTTAGTCATGATAGCAGCTGTTAATTTTACCTAAATGAACAGTATAAAAACAAAACAAAACAAATCAAATGACTGTTCTCGCTGCATGAACTATTGTAAATCAGGAATGATCTGCTAAAAGCACTAGGGTTGCCATCATCTGAATTAGTCCACAGGTACACCACCTCCCTGAAAATGAGCAATCAAGGTGGAAGCTTGTAACATTCAGCAGCACAGAACATGACATTCATGAGTAAGAGGCTGGTTTGTCAGGTGAATTGAAGAAGCTGAGACAAATAAAAAAAATCTACGAACAAAAAACCTAATTCCTTCAAAATTCAATAATCTTGCTGTTCCTCTTTTCAACAAAAATGGAAAACCCAAGCAATAAGTTGTGGACAAACTTAAAGGCTGTTTTAATTTCTAAGCTTTTTTTTTTTTTTTTTTTTTTTTTTTTTAACACTTTAAAAGATAAAGCCAAGCTGCATTTTAAAAATATTTCAAAATGAAAAGTCAAACTGTTTCCAACAAAATATGTGGAAATAAAATGTTTTGGTTATTTTTTTTTTAAGAGATACCTTTTTCTTATAAGAATTTCCTGCCCAAATTGAACAGAATTCCTATTTATTCTCTGTGATTCTAAAACTGCCCTTTTCAGCAAATATACTGTTCTTGACAAAAAAACCCAAAAACCTCCATTCCTGTTCCCCTGCTTCATATTTCTGTCAAAATTAATGATCATATCCTACATTTTGGTTACCCCCCTAGATTGTGGGCCTTTTCTAATGAGCTGATCTGATTTATACCAGGATGATAATCAACAGCTTGGGGCAGAATATCATCAGAAATCCCTTGGGAGTTTGCAAATTGTCAGGCAGATGAAGAAGGCTGCTGTAGGTTGTGTTTATGACTCCTATATTATTTTTAGGAACTGTCACTGACAAACCCTCAAAGTCATTAGGTCTCTTCCATGTTTATCTTTACTCAGAAATGTAAGTAATTACTGCTTTACAAATGTATACCTGCTATACCATCTCATGTTAAAACATCACTTGTGCATTTTCAATACTCTCTCATTATTCTCTCTTTCAGCAGGGGCTGGATTTCCCCTGAGAGAAATATTCACTGTGTAGGGGGGAAAAAAAGGCAATTTTTTGTAGATTATGGGCCCATGTAATAAAATAAAAGCACTGATAATCTTTGGAGTCTCTAAGAATGGAGAGAAAGAATAACTGTCCGAGTGTTAGTCTACATATTATATTTCTTTGAATACTCTTTCCATATTTTTATCAATTAAAAAAAAAACAAACAAAACCCACCAATAAACAAAACCAAATCCCCAAAAATAAAAAAGTGAGGATTTTGGATCTACATTGGTCCAGAAGTTTAAGCTGCATTCACTTCATTTGATGATTTGAACGTGAATGCGACCCCTGAGTAGCTTTACTGAGCAAGGCTTCTTCGTGAAAGTTCAAAAGATTCTAAGCTTGTAAGGGATGTACATTCAAATAAAAACAAAAGGTGGGGAATAGGAACACAGCTTGATTTTTGGAAGTGGGAACTGGTGAGGTACTTCTGATCTCAATAGGATGGTTTAAGGTAAAGGCTTCTGAGAATCTGATCCTCACTGTAAACTTCTCTTTCAAAAATCAGCTGTATCTTCCTGCCATACTTACAACATTAAAAAGTAATAACAAAATTAAAACTCATTCTCCTAAATAAAAGTCATTTGAAAGTCATTTGACACATGCAGTTTCCATCTCATGGTTAGCAGAGCTGCTAATAGCAATTTCAGTAGATTCTAGAAAACACATATAAAGCAATTGAAAGCACAGAGCCTAATTAGTCCCCTCACTAGGATATCCAAGTAAGAACACCTACTGATTGTGTCTTGTCTTTGAATCAGATCTCAAATAACTGCTTGTATCAGCCAAAAGAAGAAAACAATTCTGCACTAAGAAATGAAAGTTTAATATTCTCCTCTCAGTGACGAGAAAGTCCTACAGTAACCACACTCAGCTGATGTTCTCTGTGTGCATAGAAAAAGAGATTTGAAGCATCCACTCTGTGCTAATTTAGAAATGACATTCAGCTACTTATAAGTCCTGAAGTGTCATCCTGGTACTACTCATTGACTTGTCATTGCAAATATGCAGAGGTAAGTCAATGAATATGCACTGGGGATGGACATCACCATGACTGGACTGTGTTTATACTGCTGACCCTCTGGAATTTCTGACATCCTGTTTGGGTTTGTTGTTGTTGTTGTTTTTTAAATTGTGTAAGTATGCTTGTTTATTTAATTTTAAGGTTGTTTTGGGTTTTGTTGTTTTCCTGTAAGGTTAGTGATTTGTTTTTCTACTCCATTATTATTAGTTTGCCAGGTATAGCTCTTTGAAAACAGATGGCTACAGTAAGAACTGATATGCTCCTGGATAGTATTTTGAAGTGTTTGACAATTTTCAAAATAGACTGGCAGTAATTCAGTTCCAAAAGATTCATAATACCTTGAAATTCAGTTAAGTCAAGGAGTCTTCAAAATACATGTTCATTAGGACTGTGACAAGAGTACAGCTTTCTACATGAAGGAAACACAAAAGTTAATGAAAGCTCTCAGATGTTGGTGAAACATTCAAATCTTTATACGAGCATCAAATTTTGAATATTACTGGCAGGCCAGCTTTGTACTTCTGAAGTTTTAACAATGACTACAATAAAATTTTCATCATTTTGTAGGCAGACAGAGCTCTGTAAATAATTTCTGCTGATTAAGTCTATTTTCTCTAACACTTGTACCAGAAATCTTTTATGTACTCAAGAGGCTCTCGAAATGTTATTTCTAGTTTGAAATTGAGATTAAAAATGTTGCTCAACAGCAGAAACAACAGAAGCTATTGCCTTGTCTGGATGGTACAGCTTATTACTAATGGAATACAGCACACAAGCTTTCACAGTACCATCAGTGCATTATACGTGGTGGAAATGAAAAACAACACTACTATGGTTCGGTAGCTATTCTTTTGGAAAGACATGTCTGCTTATGAAGCAGAAAATTACCAAGCAGAAATATCAGTAACAGTGAGTAGAAGACTTCTAAAGTTTTATTCCACACATTTTCCCAGATTTATCAGACTCTAAAGTATCCTCTTACACAGGAGAGAAACGTAATTTTCTTCGCTACTGAAATTACTACTCTTTGCTGAACAGCAAGGGAGCAAGTGCAGTCATTGGTCACTCAACTGGCAACTTGACAACTGAACAACACTAATGCCACTTTCTGGCCCTCCCATCAGGAAAAACAGGATGGTTAATGATCTTTTTGCCTATGGTTTTGCCAGTGATAACAGTGATTAGAAAGAGGGGCATGTTTCTAAGGTTGATTGGCCAGGATTCTATTGCCACTACAATGTAATAGATAAAACGTATGTACAGAAAGCCTGAAACTAAAGCTCTGCAGGACTGTCTTTTCTCACCAAACCCACTGTATGGAAGAAGGGGAGAGATGAAGGAGATAGATCAAGAAACACATTGCTCAAAAGGTTTATTTCAATATCACCCTAGAACTATACTTCAACAAAATTTTAGAAGTCGCTATGAGACAAAGAATATTTTTTCCCATTTTATTGACTTGTGCTAGTTTGTACAGCTGCTGAAAAAACCTTCAAAAGTGTGTTTTAGAAATGATTATGATCTCCGATGGTTGAACACACAGGAAGGATCCTCACCTTCATACTTGTGTTTTCAGATGCTGAGGTGTAGCTTTGTTATTCCTCATTTGCTAACACTTGGTGCCTGAAGTGCAGAAAGCTCCCAAATATTAACGTTCCACGTGCAAAGAAGATGAGCCTCTGGGGCCAAGGAGGTGCTTTCTCTACAGTGACAACTGACCATTTTGCTCCACAGTGGGATTCAGCTCACCAAATTTTTCAGTCCTTTGAATCCCTGCCTGTCTAAACACCTGGCATTACTGTGGATGCTCTAAAGCATCTGAGGCATGAACAGGGCTGGCAGCTATGATGCCAAATGCACAGTGTCTTTCTGGGGGTGTTGTAGGAAACCAAATGGGATAACACAGTGCTTCTAAAATGAAAGAGGAATCTAGTATTTTAGCACCTAAGTCACCCTCTGGTTTTCTACATCTGAACTAATCATCCTGAACTCTGTCCTTTCATTCCCATTTCACCCATTTTCAGATATGCATTTAGGTGTGTCAACATTAATACCTGTGAAGGTCCAGGGGACTCTAGAATCCCAGAGTTTGCCACTGGGAGTTGCTAATACTCAAGATCTTTGGATGCTGTGCTAGTTTGCAACTTGCTTTGGTACCTTTAAGTCTCTTTTTCTTCTCAGTAAACGCTCGCCCCACAGGAGACTGTGGATAAGATCACTGAGTTCTGCTCAAAATATTTTAGCTTAATTTCTTAAGTCTTCAGTACAGCTTAGATGTTATTTTTATCCTACCGGAGGTAAACAGCACTATCTCCTCCTGTGTGGAAGTGCCACAGGGATATTTTTCTTTCTCCCTAGTTGAAGAGGAATTATATTGCTCACTCTCATTATTGTGGCTTCTTTGCTATTTGAATTTGCTTTCAATATGTAAACTTTACATATCTCTTATCTTCTAATTCTTCCTTATATTTTGGTTCTAGTTGATTGTGATTAACATCAAAAGAAGATAAGATGACAGAGAATGTCTAAGCGAGTATAACAGAGTTTTAAATCTGTACGAAAGTGCTGGTTCCAGTTTGTTTTTAATGAATAAAATAATAAAATAATGAAATATTATTTTTTCCTCCTGCATATTTAAACTTTTTAAATTCCAAATGCTTTGTAAAGAAAAGAGTATAATAACCCAGAAACAGCCAGAAACAGCCAGTTTCAGATACTTGACATAGCCTTGCATCAATGAGATTTTTGTCTGATTGGTTGTGCTCCCTGAAACCGACTTACACTTCCTTAAAATCAGCATGACTAAGGCTGCAAACCATGTGGATTAACAATATCAATAGAAGACAGAATGTGGAAAAAGTCTTTTTTGGTGTCAGCTAAATTGTCACATACTGTGAATGAAACCACTTCTGCCTTACAGTGGCAGGAAAAGATCGAACCCTCAAAGATCTCAGAAAGAAACTTTTGTTGGTATGCAGAAGGCCCAAGAGAGTTGTGTTTCCATAGTAACCACTAATGTTTTCTGTAGGTTTTAAGCCATTCCTCCTTTGCCTCATGACTCTCTCATACTCACTTGCACAGGCCCAGGCACCAGGATACAGCACCCCATGCTCTAGAGATAACTGATATGGCATTCAGGCAAACTGACAGTATTCTTGTCTTGTTCCTGACAAATCTGCAAGCCCCTGATGGTCTTGCAGCCTGGTTGTCACAGAGCCTGACCCTTGCAGGATGCTTAGAACAGAGGCAATGGACATTAGCAAAAAGAAAGAGCCTGCAAAGGCAGCCACAGAAGTTGGATGAACCACAGAAATGACCGAGGGCTTTTCCCTTCATGGAAAAGGAATATGAAAATCAACCCCTTGCACACTAAATAATAAAAATAAAAGAAAATCATTGCCACAGAGGAAAACTTGGAAAATAAAATTTCAGATTATGCATTCAAGAAAGGCAGGATTTAGTCCTTTGGAATATTTTTAATTTATGTGCTTGCTTTAAAAAGCACATAGCCTGTAAAGGTGTTAATTCAATATAACACATTCTGTCTCATGAGATTTATTTAAGAGAAAATGTCGTGCTGGCTACATTCAAAATAAGAGTTAATTATAACTTCAAATTTTTTAAATTTGTTAGATTACTATGATTTTATCTCAACTACAGGTCTCTGTCACATATGCTGTTAGATTTCTATATTTTTGAGTGTCACAGGCCATTAAGGCCTATGCATATGCACAGACCTACCTTCTTATCATTGCACAGAGAAAAGATGTGGATGGTAAAGCTAAAGAGAGAATCTAACCACAACTCGTGAATGCTTTGAATTTAAAAATGAAGAGTATTTGTGCTCTGGCCCAAAAGGAAGAGTGAGATTATGATCACAAAAAACCCCTACTGGAGTGTCTCCTTGACTCTCCAGAAACCCAGGAGAAGCAAGTTTTTTTTTGCCTGAATAATTTAGATTCATACTGTTTAGATTTATACTGTTTAAGAGATGCAAGGGGCTGATGAAGATTGCCAGCCAATTGCTCAGACTTTTGGCATTCAATGAGAAATCTCACCATTCAGGAAAAGTCACCTTTTATTCCCCACAAATGGAAAGAAGGTGGCAATTCACCCATCCTAAAATGTGAGTCTGGATGTGCCTATTTCAAGATGAAAATACCTCAAAAGTTTTTTGTTACCTTGCTGTGGGTGGCATGGACTTTTCAATAAATCATAAGAGAGAAAGGACTTGGCAACTTAGTCATGCATTCTGTTTTGCTTTAATTTTATCTCATATATCTAGGATGCAAAAGTAAACTAAAAGTATTCACTCCCTTTCATGGTCAGTGGAAAAGAGAGATGAACCCAAATATTCTTCTTGTACAAGAGACTTTATGTTTGCTATTGCAAACCAAATGGAAAAGCAGAAAGATATCCACTTCCCTTATTATTTGCTTGTTCTTATTAGATCCATTAAAGACAGTACAATGATTTTTTAGTGACAAAGAGAAAAATTTGCACCTGTGATTTTGGAATAATTTTTTTTGAAAGTAGAAGGAAGAAAAAAATGCAATAAACCAAACACAAAAAGACTCAAAACACTCACAAATCCACCACCTCCATCATCAAGAGACCAAGAAGCCTCCTACCTTTTGTCCTGTATATGTCTGATCAAGGTCTAACTTTCCTGCAATGGAAAATGCAGACTAGGCTTTTATTTTTTTTTATTTTTTTTTTTTTCTGTACAAAAGGAACCCATGAAGGTGAATAACTTCAGTCTGCAGATCTGGGTGAGACCATCGAGGACCCTCAGACCCACCCGCCCAGCTACAAGTTACCGCGCAACAGCCAGTAGCTTTCAAGAGTTCCGCACAAACTATTCCTACCCTCTGCATACTGTAAAGAACAGATTGTTTCTCCACCCCTTTGAAAAATCTGATACCCAAATCCTACTACACACTGTGCCACAGGGAAAGAAGAGGATAACAGGTCACTGCAGATGCATGTCAGCTGTAAACAGCAGAGAATTTCAGAAAGCAGTTCATGGCCTGAGCATGGAGGAAAGCCCAAAACCCTAAGGTCCTTGTGATTCTGGTTACGGGAAAGTCTTTTCTAACCTCAAGCTGAGAGTTTAACCGGAAACACGTGAGTGAGACACCACTAAGAGGGCACTGTAAAGGGCCTGGCTGTCACTGGTGCACCAAACTACTCTGCCTGGGGGACCTTTTACGGTGGTAGCTAATCTCTGACATTTCAGAAGAAAACCAATTTTCTGTCTCCCAAAAGCAAAGTTAGACAACAAGCAAGAGAATAATATTTCTTTCCACTGCCTACAGGCAACACTAGACCCAGGAAGTATTCAGTGAACTAATTAAATACTGCTATGAACGGAGCATAACAAACTCACCATGTTTTGTCTCCTTTCATCTCCTTTTTTTAGGAAGCCAAACAAATTATCTTATCCTGATATTACATGGTTTAATTTCAAGCTCCTATCTCATCCTTTTCTTATCTTACAATCTCTCCTTGAAAAAATCACACTCCAAGTTTCCATGATTTAATCTCTTCTAGTGAAATAGTTCAAATTTTTAATCTCCATTAAAGACCTTCTTACAGAACTTTCCTTGCTGTTAGAGTTCTTCTAATTTTCAGTTTAGAAAGTTTTATTCTGAGAACATAGTTCTTTGACTTTGTATTACTTCCTATTATTAACCCCCAAAATGTAAGCATCTCCCTCTCAGTCCTCATTTTTCCAGGTTGCCCAAACTGTCCTCTCTTAATCAATTTTGAAATAAATTCCTAATTTCCCTAACTATTCATCGCTGTTCAATTTGTTAATATCTTTTTTTATTATAGGTGAGAAAAAGCACAGTTTTAAAAGGGACAGATAAGTTTTAGGAAACCTTAACTTTTGGAACTAATTGAACCATGGATGAGAGGTGGGACACTTGAGACCAGAATAAATGAAAGAGTTGATGAATACACGCAGATTTAAACTTCAGGATATTATGGTCTGTGGTATCAATGACCGCCTAGAAAAGAATTATTTCACCAGGACTCATCTGAAGAGTTTCTACTAAGAAACACATTCTAATGAGACAGAAATACTGATGGATTTTAACAGTAAATTCTAGTGACATCTCACAGGACTATGTGGTTGTGCCACGTGTCAGCCAGACCTCAGACATCCTCTCCCTTGGCCTCTCCGGATTAGGATGTAAGAGATGAAGCTGCTGACATTTATCACTTTTGGTTATTTTTGTTATTAAGCTGCTTCTTCTTTTGCTAGCCCCTTGGAAAGAAGAGGGAATTAGCTATTGCTACAGTAGCTACCCAGGTACATCTTTACATTTGATGCTTTTGAACACGTCCTACAGTTTCCAGCCCAACGTGTTTACTGTTCTAAGACAGCCTAGCTGAAAAGTGTTGAGCTGATGCTTTGACTCCTTGTTGCAACAGATTGCAAAGATAGCTGCTGTCAGCTTAACAGGGAAATTATTACAATTTAATATTAATTACATGGGTGGAAAGTTTAGCATTAAAAATGCAAATTATCCATTTCAATAGCAACATATATAGAGAGCATAAGGTCTCCTACTAACTCCACATATAAAAAACCCCAGAAGATTATTTGCAACAGAAATCCATCACTGATGTTCAAAATGCTGCTCAGTATAGTGCACCTCTTGGTTCTGGATGAGGCAACAAGTTCAGGAGCACATACCCAGTGTATCTTAAGGCTGTGACAGGACAGAAGAGGAGTTCTCCACAAGCACTCCTTTGCTATATGTTTTCAAATTGCCTTCTCCATTCTGTGTACCTATGCAATTACCTCACAAATTTTAAAAGATAGTTTCTAGTGACACCAAGCAAGTATTTAGGGAAGGTTTGTCAAACATTTGTGTTTCATCAGATTAAGTTTCTGCTCCCTATCCCACTCATGGGCCAGTGCTGGCAAAAATACTTACAAAGAAAAATACTTACTTACAGAAAAATACTTTACAAAGGTAAACAAATTTTCTGTTTAGGTCAAAGCAACAAAACAAATCCCTAAGACAGTTTTAGTACTTCCTACTTTCAGGATCTCATTCTTGCCTTCCGGCACTAATAGGCACGTTGACAAGGACAACAAGAATGGTGCATGGCAATGAGTAAGGAATTTTAAGGAAAAATCCCCAACCCTCTATTTTTGCCCTGGTGTTGCTGAGAACTGGTGCAGCCAGTTAAAGTACTTCTAAATTTTCCAAATCACACTCCAATTTTCCTGTCTTTATATTAAAATTGGCGCATTTGGCAGCAATATGATATACCTTTGCTGCACAGGGAGATAGTTGGATCCATCTTTGCCAAAGGAACCGAAAGTTTCTCCTGAAGAAATCTATTGTAATAGCAACAGCCTCGCACAGCTGTTTCACACAGTTTTTACCGAATTGTTCCTTCTGCCACAGGTTATTATTCTGTTCCACCTGTGCAGAATAGAAAGTGCTGCTCTACCCATTAGTGAAGAAAAGGCCACGGAGTGGGTAACACCTCCCTCTGGAAGGCTGCAGGCTGACAGCAAAGAAAGCCAGGTTCCTATTGTTTCTGAAAATGCCACAAACCCAGAGGGTTACCGTTCACATTGGAAGAGGGAGAATGAATAACTGAAATAAAAGAAACAAGGGAGATATCTCCAACACAGACTGCAGGGGAATATTCTATTTATCAAAAATTAGTTGAAATACAGGTGACTGTCCACTTGCAGTGGCACACCAATAATAGGTAGCTTTCCTGGAGCATCCTTCACGAAGTCACTGCAAGTTACCGAGCAGAACTATTATACAGGCAAGAATTTAATGCTGCAGAAAAATGTATCTGTGATTCGCTATACTTTCTATCTAGAGAAAGATTTTTTTAATGCAAAAAATCTGAATGCTGCAGGTGGTGGTCGGGGGCTGCTTCCTGTTGTCAAGAAATACATCTCTATTACGGAAGCTCTCAGTGAATTTTTTTATTTAAATCAGATGAAGAAAGAAACATGGCATTTGATGATAGGCTAAAACTTGCTACTCCAAATAGCTGAGTGGATTTGCCTGGATAAAAATAAAGTTAAAATCACGTTCCATACTTGGCCCTTCATTTACACCCTCACCTTATGGTATGCTTTCTGTGCGCTTCATTGAAAAGATGGTTTTGGTCTACTTACTCATTGATCTTACTTTATCTGCTTCCTAGCATTATGGTGGATCTCTGCCCAGCAGCTACTCTAAAACACAACAAATCAAACAGCAGTTTGTTATTTTTGTGCATTCAGACAGGTCATGCTCAATCTGGGGTGCAGTGGAGGAGTAACCAGTGATAAATGCATAATGCAAAGCAGTCTGGCGTGGGTGCCAAGGGAGACGAACAGAGAACAGACTCTCATCATAATGGACCAAAGCCATAATCCATGGCGCTGGATAATGTTTTGACTATTTCGTCTCATCTGAATTTAGGTAATTTTCTTAGATAACAGAGACACAAAGTGCCTTATAATTAGTTAGATGTCTGGACTTAAGTAGCCCTGTTCCTCAGTTGTGTGGCTAATGAAGTTAATTACTGCTTTCCATTTGAACCCAGCTGAGGGTGGCAATGAAAATTTGACTCAAAGACCTGATGCTGAACCTCTCTCATTCAGGCTCCCTGACCAATGCAGTCTTAGAAAAATATGTGGTTGTATGAATATGTGGTTGAATAAGTGTGTCTCCTCAAGTGTAATGGAAAGCCAAAAGAGCCTCTCCACTCCGGCCAGCAGTTATTTGGATCAAGCACTTCTCTTTTACACAGATTCTCAAAAATATCTTTACCAAAACTAATTTAAAAAAAGACTTTGAAAAATTTGAGCAGTTTCTCCCATAGGGAGAAATCATCTGAGAGGTATGCTACTGTTAATCCATTTTCAAGCAAATTCAGAGATTATTTTTTTCATTAGAATTCAAGTGGAATTTAGATGATCATGTAAAATTTTGTTTGCAGCATCTGCAGTGGATGCAGCTTTGGATGTCCACCTATGCCCACCTGTGCCTTGTTTGTGAGCCTTACATGGACACAGGTGTGAAAGAGGCTCCAAGGGACACAGGGAAGGAGTGAAGTTCTGATCTTGGCTTTTTTTTTGGTGGCTAACTCTTGGTTCCTCTGTGTCTTGGCAGTATCATGGGCAACCATGGTTGCAGGGATCAGTGAGATCCCTGTGCCTGTCAACAGGCAGCATGGGCAGCTGGCCCTGTTCTGCAGGGATGGACATGGATTCAGATCCTTCCAGAAGAAGCTTCAGATTTTAAAATAGGAAAAAGACTCTGCAACAGCAAAGAACACGTAATAAAATTGCCTCCTAATGTGTTCCTTTCCCATTCATCCCGGGAGAGAAATACCGACGTCCTTCAGCTATTTTCAGGGAAAGAACTGCTTTCTGAAGTGTGAAGAAAAAAGAAATTAAATGCAAGACTTGTGGTGGTAGCCTAGGCCTGAGGAATATTTGTCTGTTGTTTGTGTTACATTTTGCAGTGAATACTGCCCTTGTCTCACCCTCCTCTTCCCTACCAGTTTGTTTCTGTTGTCTGAATCACAGTCAGCAAATGCTTGTAGGAATAAGTTTTACCCTCAGAGAAGAATGTGTGGTGAAATTCCTTTATGCTTCTAAAGGACTCTGAAGTCCCCAAAATGAAAGTTCCAGTGAAGCACAACATTACCTTCTCCTTGGGGCAAGGTAAAAATTGGGGTCATCTGTAACTGAGGTAGAATCCTGCAGCTTTGAAACAGAGAAGAAATGCCAGCACCGAGGAAAGGGTATGTACTCAGCTCTGCAGAGTTGTCATTCAGCTCCTATGGTTCCTGATTTTTATGAAGTGGAACAAGTCCACATGATGAAGTTCATTCTGGGTCAGCATCTTTCTATGTTCTCATTTTTGTCCCAGGTTTTATGTCTAGGTTTTACATTTGGCATTGCAATAGTTCCTTGTTGAAAAGAAGAGCTGCTTCTTCCCTAGGGCTGCTTGGAAACCAGTTGTGCAGCCTGTGTAAATTATGGCAGTTGCACTATAAACTGAGACTTTGGGCTCTTAGCTTTAACAAGAAGATTTTTGATCTCTTTCAGAGATGTGATCTGCATTCTCTGCAGCTATTTATCCTCACGTATTAGCACTTTCACAGAGAAGTGGCCTAATGGAATGACAGTAGAAGCATATTCCATTATATCTGTATATGTTAAATATAACTTGGAAACCCTCACATTCCAGTAAGTGCTTCTGCAGCTTCTGGAAATGCTGTCTGGAGGAAGCATCTTGATCTGTTTCTACTGGTTTTATGTGAGGAGTATGAGCCCTGTGCAAATGGGAGCTCACACCAGCTAATTGCCAGTGCTGGACCTGCCTGTCCTCCATCTCTGTGGTGCTGTTCCAGCATCACTCGTTAGTTACAACGTTTTTAAGGGATCTTGTATTCAGAAAAGAAAAAAAATCTTGCTTGTGGGAGTTCTTATGAGTTCTTATGAGTTCTGGAAAACATCAGTTATGTCTCTGTGGTTTAGACTCAAGTTCCCCTTGCTGTATAATTGATGTAATTTTGCTTTAGAACTCTATTGTTAACCTTAGGATTCACTTATAGAGTCTGGGCTGCAACAGAAAATTTAATGATATACGCATTATAAAATGCTTTAAACAGTGAAAGAGAAAAACACATTGTTTTTCTTAAACCATCCCTTCTTAAACTGCAAGGTCCTTATTTCTCATTTACACTAAAGCCCTTTTATATTCCTTCAGCTGTGGCAATAAGACATGAATTGTGCATGAATTATATTTATATCATTTTTAGTACAAATAAATACAAATACTTGAGTTTTCCTCTGTCCCTGGGCTTTGAGCTAGAGACATTCATGCCATAATTGGTCCAATTTTCTTTTTATGAAGGGGAATAAAGATAGCCAGGCACTATAACTTATTTACTTTTTCATCTTAAAAAGCTCATCAGCACACAGCCATTAAAATACAGTACAGTGTGATATGCCCAGCTCATTGCTGACTGATAAAATGTCAAAGATTTAGTTTGCACAAGAGCAATGAACAACATATGTTTTCTTCTCATTGTCTATAGAACTGTGCTGAAAAATAACAGAATTTCCCTTCTGTTTGGGCAGATAAACTTAAAGTTATATTTTTTCTAGCTTGGACTTCCAGTCCCAGTCCCATCCAGAAGCGAACAGATATATAAAAATGAATCAGCTCTGTTCCTCCTTGTTAGAAAAGAGAGGGAAAGCAGATATATATTGATACAAATATTACCTCTTTGTTTCAGTAGCTTTATAGCTATTCCAACTTCAGAAGTGCTTGTCAGAGTGCCGGGGTGGGTCTATCTGAAATAACAAACTGGACTATTTACCATGTGTATTTCTTACTTTGATGAAGGAAGATGGACTGTTTGTAGAGGGTGCTTGTCATCTGACTGAAATCCAACAAAATTGCATGCACTCTGATAAGTTCTTCCACAGTTTCACCTTGTTTATTTTAGAGTTAAGTTGAAATGCCCAATGTGGTGGTGGTGGCTGTCACCACAGAGCCACCTCAGTGGGCTCTTGAAGGAAAATACTCTGCTAATTCTGACTTGATAGTCAAGATATAGATTTAAAAGAAAATTGATTTCCTCCAACAATAATCAGCTCATTTTTCTAGAAAGTGGACAATTTACGCGTGATCCATTGCCAATCTATTTTTCTGACACTTTTGGAGAAGCCCAAGAGACTAAGCAAAAGATCTTCTATTAAAATTTCATGGGCTATGTTCAATGAAGGTGAAGAAAGAAGGGTAAAGCTTCGGGCAACTGCCATGTCCAAGACTGCAAGAGAAAACTGAGAGGAGAGGCTTGTTTTTCTGGATACTGACAAACTTCAGTCTCCCACTAAACATGGAATCAGGTATGGGGAGACAGCCCCTTAAAAAATAAGGATAGTTTAACATTTCTGTTATTAATAGGAGTACTTTTAAGAACAGAATGACTGCAGTCAAGGATTTTCCCAAGTATCTCTTATGTCTTAACTTTTCCTTGTATTTTGCCTTTGGCAGCTCCACTGAAGACCTCACTGGCATTTTGCAGAAGCACGTATAAGGGACCATGGAGAAGGGTTGTGAGCTCAGGATTAGGTACAGTGACTGTGAACGTTAATACCTTAGGGAAAACTGCCAGGAAGAGGATCTAAGCTTACATATATGTTCTAGTGTGTTTAATAACAGTGACAGAGTGGAAGCACATGATATCCAGAAAACTGGCTCCATTCACAATAGTGCACTGGGCAAACAGTGGTGCTTGGCCAGACAGTGGCACACACATTGAGACACTTTGTGGGGCAGGATCAACGACACTGGTAACTGGAAAAAATTACTGAAGACTGCAGTCAGTTGATTAAATATTAAAAATATAAAGGGATTAGTTGTAGACCAAATAATTTGTTGTTCTGTATGTTCTAATTCCAGTGAATATGTTTTAACAATTTTGGAACGGAACTTTTGGAGCACAATAATTTTGGAGTAAAGTTGTCAAATACATGCCGATCATTTTGGGTGACTGATCCTTAGTTCTGCTACTCTTTTCCTACTCAGTAAGTATTTACTGTGTAGCATCTCTTTTCAGATGACTGGAAAAAAGGAGAAAGGAAAACTATTGTTTCTATTTCCCTGTAAGCAGATTAGAGTTTCCATTAAACTTTTTAAGTGAAAAAAACATTAAGCCTTTATCTATTAATTGTTTCCATTCTTAAGTGTTGTCCAAGTTATGTTCTTTAATTGTACTTTCCAGTAAAATTGTGCTTACAGTCAAATAGGACTAATTATTTTCGATAGGAAGAATCCTTATTGATAATATAAAATGCAGTCATATAGTCCTGAATGCAAATGCAGTTTCTCAGAAAAATTTGTTGACAATCAGGTTTTATGTCCTGTTGGTGTAGTTAGCATTTTAGAAGTGAGATTTGCATACATCAGTAATGGATGTATCACCACGGCTTTTTTCTCGTATGCTAATTTTTAATGAAGTACTTGGGCATCTTTACAAAACAAGGTAAAATAAAAGATAAATAATTTGATGAGGAATATAATGACTTCTGGCTGGTAGATGGCATTATGGAATAATAGTGGATCAACTTCAGAAAATGTATTAAATCTTGAAATGTCCGAAATAACAAAGTTTACGTATTTTTATTTCCAGTAAGTGCTTCACATTTTAGATATTTTCCTCAGTGTTATATTTACTGTCATTCTATTCTTGGACCAATGAAAGGGCAATTGCCTTGCTTTAATTTCAGAAAAGCATTTAAATATGCAAATTAAATCTGGAATTTTGTGAAAAGGAAGTTCAGGTCTCTTTCATATTCAAACAATAACATCTAAACATTAATCATCTCTCTGTGCTTTTATTACCAAACCCAATTACATGATACTGAATTAAATAGGTCTGAAAAGAAATTTAGATAGCTTTCAATGAACATACACTGCAACAGTTGTTATCACTATTATTTGAAATCAATAGTATAGTATGATAGCTATTGTTATACAGTTATATCCAATTTACCAAAAGTTTCCCTGTTCATACAGTAGAAAAATTGTATGGGAGCAATGCCTAAGAGCTGGCACATTGAACTATCTTTTTTAAAAGCTGCTATTGAAAATGCATGAGCTTTGATAAAACGTGTGTTGATTTGGGGTTTTTTTATACTAATAGGTCAAGAAGTGGAGGGGCAGCTCTACTGTGACATTTTCAATTAATAAGAAAATAAACATTAACAGTTTATGATGCTTGGTCATTTAGTTTAGAAGCTGAAAAAATGTGCATCTTGGCTAAATTCAAATGACAAAAAAACAGACAGAAAACATACTTATGTTGTGTGCACCATCCTCTGAGGACCCAATCCCAGGGCCAATGAAGATAACGGGAGAGTTTTTGCAAATTTTCATAGAGAACGGATTGTCAGATCCACAAAATATCTCAGGTTATCAGGTCTCATCCTACTTCCAAATAAATTCTCTTATTGTAAAGCTAGGCTCCTCAAGAAGATTACTTTCATGTCACCATAAAATGAAATTACATGATAGTTCTAAAAACAGAATTCAGCAGAGTATGAACTTTTAATTAAAGGTATAATGCAAGAAATAGATTCAGTTTGGTAAGGAGAAAACTTACTCTAAAACTTTTCTCGTCAGAATTCTTAGAATCAGCTTCTCTTCCCACATCCAAGAAATCAGTTATTTGACAACATATTCTGGACTAAGATTTGCATACCCTGTGTCCTCTATGAACAACTCAAAAAGATAAATATCACCGTGTATGCTGTAACTTATAACTCCATATGAAATGTATGTCTCAGGGCTCATTTCAGGGTCCATTTGAACTTTTCTTGGTAGGTGGAATGTGCTATTCAACATCTTCATAAATGACTTGTAATGCAGGACTGGAGGGAATAACTAAGCGAGTTTTCAGATGATACAAAACTGGGAGGAGCTGTTGACTCCCTCAGAGTCAGGAAGGCCTTGCAGAGAGACCTCAACAAATTGGAGGACTGGGCAATCACCAACCACATGAAGTTCA
>VZRE01007697.1:0-27409 GCA_013396775.1 Cephalopterus ornatus | reverse complement strand
TGAATATGAGTCAGCAGTGCCCTGGCAGCCAGGAGGGCTGTGACCTGGGGGGCATCAGGCAAAGCATCACCAGCCGGTCGAGGGAGGGAATTGTCCTGCTCTGCTCTGCACTGGGGCGGCGTCACCTGGAATATTGTGGCAGTTTTGGGTACCATAATATAAAAAAGACATTAAGCTGTTAGAGACTGTCCAAAGGAGGGTAATGAGTATGGTGAATGGCCTTGAGGGGAAGCCATATGAGGAGTGACTGAGGTCACTCGGTCTGTTCAGCCTGGAGGAGACTGAGGGGAGACCTCATTGCAGTTACAACTTCCTCGGGAGGGGAAGAGGAGGGGCAGGCACTGATCTCTTCTCTGTGGTGCCCAGTGGCAGGACCAAAAGGAATGGCTTGAAGTTGTGTCATGGGAAGTTTGGGTTGGATATTAGAAAAAGTGGCTTCACCCAGAGGATGGTGGGGCACTGGAACAGGCTCCCCAGGGCAGTGGTCACAGCACAAAGTCTGACGGAGTTCAAGAGGCATTTGGATGATACTCTCAGGCACATGGGGTGACTCTTGGGGATGGTCATGTACAGGGCAAGGAGTTGGACTTTGATGATCCTTGTGTGTCCCTTTTAACTAGGCATATTCTATGATTCTATGAGTTATAAGACCTTTTCACTCACTCATGATGAGTCTCTGGGGCCTAATATTGATGCAAGACTTCTCTCAGTTAAAGCACTTAGCAAGGGTCTGCTTTCAGCGTGGTGACCTATTTTCATAAAAGTCACAAGAATTTCTTTAGGATGTCTATGTCTCTGTTAGTGTTATTGAAGTTGGCTAAGTAGTTCAAATGTTATTTGGGGATAACGGATGGGTATTCACATATATAGAGACTGAGACCTTCCTAGTCTAAGTTTTAGAAAAAAACACAGACTAAAACCGATCCCCAAAGTACTTGAAATTTAACAGAGGAGAGAAATTTTCTCATTAGTAAAATCTATCTTAGTGTTGAAGTTATGAGGTTGGTTTTTGAGTTTTTTTTAAAGACATATTTGTACAAACATTGTTATCAGCTTCCATGCACTAATGGCTTGCAGTGTGTAATGTCATTCTTTGCTGCTTGGTTTAGCTTTAACATTAAGAAATTGCAAGCAAATCTTTTTCAGTTCTTCTTTGTGTACACACTCATATGGGTCAAACTGACTATTAATTAATTTTTCAACTCACTGATTTCACAGTTTCCACCAAATTTCAATTGGTGATACGTATCTTGAGTGCAGTACCCAGTTGTGGTTCCCATAACCCGGTTACATCTCCATTCCAATGTGTGGCATCAGCTTTGGAAGAGTCTTTTTTTTTTTAGCTTCATCAGAAATCTGTGCTTTTCATAACTGAGCTGGAATAGATCCTACAGGAGGACAAAGGATTTCCCCCACTTTCAGAATTTTTCAGAACTTCTCACAGTCCATGCATCCCCTGGTAGCCCAATGGTAGTCCCACTTACCCATCATCCAGAGGAAAGCAGGCAATCAGCAAAATATCCATCTCAATGATTTTAGTCTATCATATTTAACTACTCTGAAGACATGAGTTAGCAGAAGACATAAAAAAGAAATACAATAGTGGAGGAAAAACTGACATAGAACATGTAGTTCAGTCTTGCCCTTCTTTGTTTCAAATCTGGGACGGGTGACTTTTGATTTCTGAATCCTAGGTTTATTTCTCCTGTTCTCTTCTCATTGCTGTGTCCTACATTCTTGGCTCACTTGGGGTCTTCTAAACATGACAAATTGCCAGATCATATCAGATTAAAGTCTTCATTGATTTCACACTCCAACAAGAAACCATTTAGTGTCTTTCATCAATCAGTCCTCCCTGGATGAAAACCAGTTTTGTTTATAGGATTTGTGTAGCCATTACAACTATCCAGAGGAAAGGCACTTAGTAAAATGTCTTGCTCAGCTGGCATATATTTTCTATATTATTTAGGTAGTTAGGGTGAGAAAAAGGGCCCATCCAGACCAAAAAGGAACCAAATTCTGCCACTGCAAATAAACCAACTTTAATGTCATGTTGTGTACCTAACAAACTAAGACTTCTAAATCCTGTGGGACAGATACAAAACTCAGCTCTATAGCAAGATTTGGCATGAAGGTGAAGATTTGGCAAACAGGTGAAGACCTTCAAACTATTTCAGGGGAAAATAGACTGACATGTTATTGCGCTCAGAGAATTTTGTCCAGCCTGTGTACTTTTGATGGTTGTGAAGAGTAGCATTTTGTTTTCTACATCTCTGTCTTGAGAAGTGACCTGGGCAATAGAATCAGGCCAAAAATGGCCTTGGTCAGTTTATCACCACACCTAGACACAGGTGGCAGGGAAGGCAGCAGCTGCTGTGACAGCAGCAAATGCTCACACAGGCATGAGCTCATGTTCCTAAGAAATAGCAGGAAAAGCCACACCAATGTGACTCTGACATGGAGTCCTCAAAGCAGAGAGCCAGCAAGTACAAAGTATGATGTCTCAGTGACAGGGCACTCTAGGAGACTAAGGTAACAGCTTGCCTGAACTGTTCCTAGTTGATAAAACTGTTTCTAAATTAAAAAAAAAAAAAAAGCTAAATGGCAACATGAGGATGATATGACCCCCACCTACAAGGCACAAGTTCCTAAACAAGTTATAGCATCTGACCACTCAGAAACCTAAAGTCAGTGGAAAGGTATCAGCACTTGTCCTGCAGCAAACAACTAAAATGGGTTAGATGTGCCTAAGAATGCTAATTTCTTACACTGACTCTGAAGTGGTCCCTGTGTGAGTAGCTCAGGTGGACACGAATTACAAACACTTGCAATCAGGCGAAATGAATCCGACATCAAACCTCTCACTGCAATAATCTATAACAATCACAGATGATACTTTCCGTAATTGCAAAAATCCCTGGAGCTTCTTGGGGAGTATCTTAGGTGCACACCAAAAGGAGGAACAAAGTCAAAACTGGAGAGAGGTCTTGTACTAATAGCCCACACTAATGCCCTGTGATTGTCATTTGTCAAGACAATAAGCTCTTTGCTGAAGCAATCCATCAGCTGAACTGCCACATTATCCTGTAAATCTCAGGACATAACAAAGTAAAGCAAGCATCACTCACTTCAGGCTGCCTTAGAGAAAGAATATTCTCATTTTCATGTCTGGAAACAAAAAAAATATTATGCCCCAAGCTAGGATATTTAGGATTTGTTTTCCAAAGAATCTTCCTTCCTTCTTCCTTCCTTCCTTCCAAGCACGTTTATGGTAACTAGAGGTAGATTGCATCTGGCAGGTTTTCTTCTGTAACAATACGGTGAACTCCTTTTTGAAGGGTCTGAAGGTCAGATCTTACTTTTGCTTTATGCAGTGCTAAAGTTTTTCTTGCTTTGATTCTTCTATGCTTTGTTCTACATAAAATATTTTCTGACATGGAGGGTGTCTCTGGCACTTTATATTTGCAACAAATCAACTTCATGTGTTTTCTTGGCTGTCACCTTATGTAAGGGGTTCTCTTCACTTGTGCTGGCGACCTGAGGCACTGAGTGAGCAAGGGGACTATGGAATCGGACCTCTTTTGCAAATTTCCTGCTTTACTAGAAATAAAAATGAAATTATTTCACCTATAAA
Source organism: Cephalopterus ornatus (assembly GCA_013396775.1). Classification (NCBI taxonomy): domain Eukaryota; kingdom Metazoa; phylum Chordata; class Aves; order Passeriformes; family Cotingidae; genus Cephalopterus; species Cephalopterus ornatus. Next base: position 23,775 of record VZRE01007697.1, on the reverse strand, counting down.
TAGTGGTGTTAAATAAACTCAGATAGATCTAGAATTTGCCTTTAGAAAGAACCACGAAGAGAAAGAAGTGTGTAAATACTTTTGAAAGAACTATAAAAGGTAAAATTATTTCCATAGATATGGAAATAATGCCTTTTGGAGTAATTCAAGCAATGCAATCCATAAGGTACTCAAAGAGAAGATTATGAGGAGCACTGTGCATAAGTACCTCAGAGTGAAGAGATTTCTGATGCTACACAACTCTGGCATTCAAAAATGGCAAGAGGAAATCCCAAGGTGGGAAGCTGAAGTGAGATTAAATGAGGCAAGAAATAAGGCATACCAGGCTTTTTTGTGTGTGTTTAGTTTATTGGGTTTTGTAATTAACCTTTGGAAATATTTATTCAGGAAAGGGGTGAGCTCTCTGTTGGTCTGGATTTCTCTAAATCAGGACTGGAAATCTGCCTACAAGAAACACAGAATTGTAACACAACTTGACAGACCTTATTTACAGAAGTTCTTGTGTCTGTATTATACAGAAAGTTAGACTAAAATGTATTAGTAAGAATCGGTACAAAACAAAAGCCCTGCAACAGCAAAAAATCCTTTTAACTTTTAACCTGCTTGTGAATGAGATTATACAACTTGATTAACTGCAACATTGGATCCCACTCTGGATGGGCCTGGGAGGGACACCTACCAGTGTTTGATGAAGTATTTCCAGTGTTGTGTTCCTATGAATATATCATCTTATCAGGTTTCAGAAGCTAAATATCCATGAAACTGGAAACATTGTTTTCTCTTTAATCATTCAAAGACTGTTGACAGCAAACACCCATGAACAGGGTAAGGTGTTGTTGAAAAGCAAATGGGAGTTTCCATCCATCATTATTCTTGATCATATCCTGGTTCCCAAGGTCCAGTTAAAGTTTTCAAAAGAGCTGGTTTTAATTTCACTCTTGTCTTCTGAAGCTGGGAAACCTAAACCTTTATCAGGCTTGCTGTAAGTGTTCTATAGTGCTGGAGGACTTCACATCACCTGTTATTTTGCTGAAAGGTCACTAGTGCTCCGTGAATGCTCTGTTAATCCATTTCCCCACTGATTCTCCCATGGATTTTTTGAAAGGAAGTGGTATATAGTCACAGATGCAAGGCAGTCCCTCCAAAATGATCATATTGCATCTGGTCACCCTCTAACAGCAGTATTCAGGATGTTTCCTACTGTTATTGCTGTACTGAAAATATGCACCTGTGTTCTGAGAGTCCTTTTGAACCTATTCATCAGTGTAACAGATACCTGTAGATACAAAATAAACTTGACTAAAGACCAAAAAAAAGCAAGAAATCCCTATTCGGTTTTATACTCATTGCAGGTAAAATGACCAGACTTTGAACCTTGCTCAATCTTAAGCTGTTTTTTTTGTATGGGTTCTAACTGCAGAGTCCTTGAGCAGAGCCATGGTGCAGCTCTGGAGCACTCTGGACCCACCTTGCAATTCCTGCTTTCGCCATGATCTTTCTGAGCAACTGAAATTCCTCATTTTTCAGGTCTCCCTGTCTATTACTGGGGAGACTGTTTTCTCCTTAAGAGAGGCATTATGAAATCAAATTAATTGAGGTATGTGGAGTATGTGTATATCAATATATGCTGAGTAGACATTGTGTAGAACCTCTTAATGCAAGCAGGTCTGAGAGTAAGATCTCTAAATTCCTTAAGATAAGTAGTAGATCCTCTTTCTTTCTGCTGTGAAGCCACCACAGTAACCTCTGCTTTGTAACTGGCAAGATTAAAATCACAATAATATATCAATTATATGAAACACTGAAGAAGTTTTGTTTGGTAGCTCAGATGGATTCCATCCAGCTGGACTAGTATTAGCCAAAGTTATTTAAGGGGACACCAGTCTCAAAAAACTGCCCCCCAAGACAAACTGAAGATTCAAGAACATTCAGTTCCACCATTCTATTTGTTCTGATACTCATTTTTATTTAGGTGACTCTGACAATTATCATCACCCTGTAATCATTTGTGAAGTTTTTCTTAATTTGAATACTGAAGGTTAAACTGGACAGGATAGATATCACTGTGTCACAGACCAGGCTGAGCCAAATATATACTTTACACTGACATGTCCATGGGGTTTGAAGCTGACAGCAGGAAAAAGAACCTTAGAGGAAAGTCAGAAATGAAGCAATTGAGAGGGAATAATCCACTTTCTGAAGTAGAACTGACATTAACCTCACTCATATTGGTTTGGATTTCTTGAATGTCCTCTGGGACAGTTTGCTTGACCTTGATCAGCAAATCATTTTTTAAAAATCAGGAAAAAAAGTTAAGCACTGGAAAATTCTTCTTTGAAATGGAAGGATTTTACCAGTGTTTTCCAGATTCAAATCTGGTTTAAAAATTACTCCCTTAAAAATACCTGCAGACCTTGTCCCCCACAAGCCTCCTCTCCCCAGTCTTTCTCGTCATGGTGCTAAATTCTTTCCTCTGATGTGAGCCCCTGACTCTACCTGACATTTAAGTGAGATGCACACCCACATCTGAAGGCAGGCTTTGGCTCTTTGAATCCAGATCTGTCTTTGTTTTATTTACAGAGAACAGAGCGCAAAGAAAACAAAACAATTCAAAGGAATGGTTTATGGACCACTGTCATCTATTTTCTGCTAACAAAACTATCAAGTTTTTGTTTGACACAGGTAAAACTTACATAAAATGAAATTTATTTATATGAAATAGTCCATACATATCTGCTTTCCTGGGGAGGAGTTTTATTTTTATTTTTTGGAAACCATTTCAATTTTTTTCTTTTAAGTGGTTAAGAGTGTTTGGTGTTCAGTGTGTTATGCAAAATTTCTTTATATAAAATTAGCTATTACTTTAAATTGAGAGATTATCATGGGTTTTATGGAAATTATATTTTATCAAGTGTAAAACTAGTCTTTTAAATGAGCCAGGTTATTTATAAGGTGCCTTACTGATAAATTGTTATTTATAAGGTGCCTTACTGATAAATTCACAAGTGCACCTGGGAGGCTATCTTAGTATTGCTTTTTCACTTAAAACTCCTGTTTTGTTGCTGTAATCTAATTTTTGGACTCACATCCAGGTAACAATATACTAATCCATTCTCCCTGCAACAATCTCCCACTAAGCTCACTGGATATAGTGATTTAATTATAGCAGAGTTTGAACACTTACTTTCTGCATTTATTTTTGAAATATGTGGACCCATTCCCCTCTAATTTACTTGAAGGAGTTCCAACATTTTTTCTTATCACATAAATATTTATAATAGGTGCACTGAAATAGTCTCCAGAAAATACAAAGCCAGACACTAATAGAAAAATTTTACACAGATGACAGAAAAATTTGCTGTTTTATTTTAAGTGAAGGAGAATAAATTCTAATGTTTTATTCATAAATGGAATTTCTGAGAACTTCTTATTTAACCTTCCTTTTGTTCCCAGATAAAGACAAACTGTAGAATTGGGGGCAAATACTGCAAACTGCTAAGCACAGCCTGCAGGAAGTTGAGAGCTCTGAACTCTGGTTGACTTGGTGGAAATAGGTGTTCGAAGTGGAAGGAGTTCATTTCTGCCCTTAGATGGACACTTTGAAAGAGCCCTTTGAAATCACTGCAGTCAGAGTCCAGACATTAACACTGCATGGACTCCCTTCCTTCAAAAGATATTTTGCATAACATTAAATGAATTAAGAGACCAAAGACTGATCTCTAAGCAATATGTGGACTTTGATGAAAGGAGATCTTGAGGAAGACTGTCATGACCTGTTTATTACATAATGTCCTTAATATTTGTGAACCTCCATGCCATGAAAGGGGAGGATAGAAAGATGTACAGCCAGGTGAGGGAATCAGCCTGTGTTTTGAAAGGTTGTAATTCCTTGTTTCACAAAGGAAAAGCTACACAAATGCACAGCATACAGATTCTCTCAGCTCAGCCCATGCCTCAAGGGCAGAGGAGACAATGCCTGTTTGCAAGCACAGAAAAGTACACTGTGCCTTGTTGCTAAGCTATAGAAAAGCAGGGAAAGTCCTACTTCTTCCCTTACCTGCAGTCTGGAATTAACCAACTTCCCGCATCTACTTCCTCATTATAACACAAGAACAGTGGTCCAGAGGCCGTTTCCTTCAGTCTGACACTGAACACAGCTATAACCAGGAGAAAAAGCATGGTGCAAGTTGCAGGCAAGTCGCATTACTTTCTGGTAACTGTGAAGGCAGCTGTGGGCATCCCTGTCAGAACCTATTCCTTTCTACTTGGCTTGTCCACCCGTCACCTGTGTTTCCCTGGATTCATTTTTAGCTGTTCTACTCCCTCTCCTGTGATTGACGGTCAAATGCTCATGAGAACAGCCATAGCTGAGTGCCCTTTNTTAGCTGTTCTACTCCCTCTCCTGTGATTGCCATAGCTGAGTGCCCTTGTTTCTGAAAGGTACAACCAGAAAAATTACATGAATTAATATATATACTTTTATAGCTGTTGGATTTTTTTCTCCCTCCAACTCCACCAGATCTGAACTACTCAGTCATCCACAAAATATCCACTCCCTTGCTGCTGGTTTGCTCACTTGTACATGTTGCTGACACAGTGGTCCAGCCTGTCTTGTTGCTGGTAATGTTGCGTTTGTGCATTTTGAAAGTGTGCTGTTTGTAATGTTCATTTCAAGCTCTGCTGGTAAAGGGATCAGGCAAACACACATCTGCCACACGAAAACTTATTTTTAATATGTTCTAGGTATATAAAATACTTTTACATCTCATAGATCCAATTATGATCTTATATATGTAGTCTTAGCTGTATTCACATAAAATACAAATAAATATCTATATATAAAATATGAATAAAATTACATAAAAATTATATGTAAATGTATACAAAGTATATATATGTATATTTGTAGATAAACACACAAGTCTGTCTGTACAGTTATATCTAGAACATTTGCTTCTCATGGTCTCAGTAGGTTTCCCTTTTGCTATAACAGTGCTGAATTCACAAAGCCAGAACTTCTCCCTCTGAGAGGCACAACAGCCAATGCAACAAACCAGCACGAATTTTGTATGAGGTCAAGAAAGCCACTGAACAATGTACTGTTATTTCTGAGAAGGCCATTTCTACTAAGGAAATTTTATCCTAAAGTGGAAATGTCAACTAAGTAGCCTGTAGAGAACAAAAGGCAGCAAATTATAGAGCTCCATTCCCCTATCTAAATTCTGTGCCTCTTCCTGGGCAGCCTGGCCCAATCTCAGGATCCAAAACACCAAAACCAGAGGATTTAATTTTAGCTTAGGGTCTAAATTTCAAGGCAGAAGCTCAGTTAACAACATATCACAGGTCTATAATCAAAGTCAGCTTTGCAAATCTCTATTGCAGCCCATCTATGTTGGCTTCAAAACATCCCTTCCCCATGGTGTATACTGGGGGGAAAAAAAAGACAGCAAAATTAAAACAGGCAATTAACCTCTCTGCCCTAGGTTTGACTGTCTCTGTGGCTTCCTCCTGGACTTGTACCATCCTCCTCACTCACTCCAATGAATCACTAGAATTTTTTGAGACGGATGAGAGTCTTGCCTTTGCTGATACAGTGATTCAACAGAATGGGTAAAACTCTTGTGTAGTGAAAATTAGGAAAAAGAAAAGAACACCAAACCTCAGAAGGAGCAGCAACATTTAAAAATAGATGTTTTATCCTCAGCAACTCAGTTATCTGCAGCGCTGGCACTCTGCATTGTCACCACTCAAAAACCATGAATCCTCATATTTATAAACCTTTCTACATACAAAATCCCTTTTCCAAAATCCTTTTTCCATATCAGATCCATCCCCAGTGCATATTATTGGGGAAAAAAGTTGTTATCACATTGCCTTGTAGCTTCTAAAGGTCAGTGGGCTCACACCTGCTTTTGAGGCTCAGTGAACAAATGATTTTTTTGGAAGTTGTGAACTGAATCACTGCCTTCATTTCAGTAGAGACGAGAGCTAAATGGAGGGAATTCAAATTGCCTGGAGAACACTACATGGGAAAACAGCTGAACACAGAGTGGTCATTGGTCCTGATGTTCAGCAAAATTTGACAAGAAAATGGTGTTACTGAAAAGGGAAACACTTGTATGTGGAGTGCAGCTTTAGTCCTTTAAAGGAGCACAATCTCTCACTAAACCATGGACAAAACTTACATTTAAAGATGATTTTGATATATAGGGTTGAATCAAATTAGCCTCTGCCATATTGTAAGGACAGTGACATATCTTGTCTTCTTTAGCTTCTAATACTTCAGGTTTCAGTTATCATTTGTGCTTTTAGAGGTATTTAAAGTTGCCCCTATCCCATTTTATACAAGTCTTTCATGTAGTGTGTGCAGAAAGGGAGGAATGCTGGACTTTGCCCTGAGTTTGGGATTTGACTGTCAAAAAACTAATTTTGGGATTTGGGATGATTTTGACATATGGAAGACACATCTCTGCACTAAGGAGCTCATAGTGTACGGCCAGCACAGAAATATTTTGATGTAATCCTGAGAAGGAGATGGAGCAGTACTTTTCTCCCAAGAGAAAAACTAGGAGGCTCCAAATCTACTGGGAAAACGTACCAGGTTGGTATGGGTGGTGCAGCTCAACAACAGATGGTGGTGAAGTGGGCTGGTCTCAGCCTATTGATTACTGTGGTCAGCTGCCATGGAGTTCCTGATATTCAGTTAAAATTGTCCTCTATCAAAAAAAGATAAAAAGGTTATAATCCCTTTGCATCGCTTCCAGTTTTCTCTGTATACACATGAGAGAAAGATGTAGTCCTGAGACTATAAAATAAACTTAAATTTCAGCTTTCCCAGTGGAGCTTCCACAATTTATTTCCACTGGACATGTGCCCATGCTATCCAAGCACAGCCACTCAGGTGCTAAATCACTGACAGCTCAGCTTTCACTGTAGCTCCTGAAGATGTCTTTTCATTTGCTAGCTCTTGGCTTTCAATACTGCTGCATTCAATTTCTTTTTTGTGCAAGCATCGCTTATCCCCATCTGTTACCTACCTCCCCTCTCTTCACAGCACACTTAATATGATAGACGTTGTCCAAACATGTATGAATACCTCGATTTTGCCCTTCAGAGCTTCACCAAGCAAAATGCCAAACAGTAATACAGTCAGATTTTGGAGAATAAGCAGTCTTTTCACCCATTTTAAAATTGCTGCCTCCCACGCTTAGAGGTTTGATACAGAGCTCTTCAGCAGTGGGAAGAGATGAATAGCCTGACAAACATATTCTTTTGTATGGAAACATCATCTGTACAGAGGTTACTTTCCTGAAGGACCCCAAAATCCCAAAGGAATACCAAAGGCAGAGTTTTGCTAATGCTGCAGTGTTGCCACCTTTGAAGTCGACATCAGCAGCCACATCTTGTAGATATGAAGGAAAGCTTTCTCTTCAAATGCCAAGCTCAGTAAGGGCTGGGAGACACAGCCTGTAATAATTTCCAAGGTGGCTCTGAGTCAGGATAGTAAAGTTTAAGCTCACATCTTAAGAAAAGTTATGTTCAGAGCTGACCTACAGAGAAGCAGAGGACCTAATGCCTTATGCCAAGGCACAAGCCACACTCCGGAGATGTGCATTAACCTTCACTCCTGTTGGGCAGGGGACTCTACATCTGTGTACCTCTGGCAATGAGATTCCAGTAGGAGTATAGCAATTAGTTGTGATGGTGGAATTATACACGTGTCTGTTTAACCCTCTTATTGCCCCAGTCTCCTTATCTCCCTCTGAGACAAGGGACTTCAGTCAGGTCTCTGCACGCCCAATAAATTGACAGCATGTCCACGCCCTGCCTTGTGCTTTTGCAAGTCTCATTACCCTTCGGAAACAGCTTGCTCTCAATTCGCTTTTCTGCAGTGCAATCAGTGCAGCCAGATGGAAATGGCTTTGAAATTTCCCTTTTCAAATCTCACCTTCATATTTCTCCTTTGATGTTTCTTGTCAGGTTTTCCAGTTGTCCTTGCCTCTCTCAGCTCACCACAGTTCCCTCTCTCCAGGCTGTTCTTTCCCTGGGCTTATGACTCCCTGAGCATTCTAACTTGCAAAGACATTTCAGTCACAGGGTCGCTGTCACTGGAGCTCTAATTCACACTGCTGCCAAAAACAACATGTGTCGTGCTTGGCGGCTGTGTCAGAGCTGGACAGCCACCGGAAAAAACCCACAGTAATGTTCTGATAAAGAAGTTTTGGAGGCTGTAGAAAGTTATAGTTGCTTTAATACTCCAACAAGGCTGCGAAACAGGTGATGAACAGTGCCCACAGAGAAAGAGCTGGAAGGGATTGAAGATCTGCAAACTCCTGCATGGTTCAAGTAGATCTGAAAGTTGCATTGGGCCTCCAGGTGTGGCCAAATCTGAAAAGTGATCCTGATTCAGGCTTTTTGTTTTCTTACTGTGTTTGGAACACATTGGTTAGAGGAACAGTTCTCAAAGGAGAAGTTCTTTTTGTTACTTCTTTACTAAATTGGATCCACTCTCAGCAGATTTGATACAGACACTTGAAGGAAATCACTACTGCAACGTTTGCATCACTACTGCAATGTTTGTAGCAAGAAGAAAATGGATGATACTCCAACCTGTTTATAAGACATCAGGAAAGGGACTCTGGTACCCTCTCACTTATTCGCAGTTGCTGAGTATGGAGTGTGGCATAATGTATCTGTAAGACCATTTACCAAATATATATATATAAAAAATATATATAAAAATATGTATATAATTATGTATTTGTATAATGCACTTGTTAAAGACAGTGTTTCCACAGCCTGGCATGTGTTTCTTGCTTTATCTCATTTTCTTCTGCAAAGTCAGCTACCACAGTTCATGTTTAAAAGGAAGTTTTCCAGGATTTGGAAAGGCAAAAAAGATGTCTCCAGAATATTACCTTAATCAAGCTCAGCAAGTCTTCTGGGACAACTAAATAAATTATTAACCTTGCTGTTACAAATCAGTACTACATATATTGCTGCTTCAGAACTGGTTGCATAGTCTAACAAATATGTTAATGTACAAGCAGTGCAAGTAAAACAAAGCAAATCCTTCCAAAAAAAAAAGAAAAAGAAAAAGAATCTGAATTATAATCTACAGAAGGGGCTTAACTGGATTCCACAACAGTTCAAAATGAAAAGCTTCCAAAATTTTCTGATCCTCCACCTACACACACCTAATATCACCAAGCAGAATGTGAGAACTTGCTAAAACAGGCTCTTGTGATGCTGAACTCACCATAGTAAAATGCTGAAAGCCCAAACATGAGCAAATTCTTATTTATCAAAGTCTAGCTTTCCTCTCTTACATGCTCTTGGTGGCAGATTTTTTCCCCTCTCTTAGATATGGCATTCTGTGCTACAACCTCCACAGCAAAGAGTACATTTGGAACACAAATCTGGATTGTCAAACTGAAAGCATGAAGAAGGGAAGTTATTTTATTCTTGCCTCCCTCCTCAGTCTTTCCTCTCTGTGCTGAATACAGTCTGTGGAATTTGAAACTGGGACTGAACATGTGGGCTGGGAATGGGAATATCCTGAATTGATTTATATGTTTCCAGTTCTTTATTATTGCTTAGGTCCAACTGGATTTCCACTGAGGCTGTAGCAGTAGTGCCAGCAGAGCTGTCAAATCCTTCCAACCTCTTTTGTTTGTTTCTGTGCCTCCCAATGAAGGCCCCGGTGAAAAATGTGTGCTATTATTTGATGAAAGAACGTTTGGAAAACATAAAGCTCTCCAGCATCTTCACCAGGGTGGGGGTATGAATGGGATCATCGTACCTGGCATATATTGAATAGACTCATCTGAAGTCCATGAAACTTGATGACATGAGGCAGTAATTGATCTGTCTGCAAAATAGGATGGAATCAGCTTCTAATATTTCTTGACTTCCTTCACTGCCAAGTGTTCCTTGAGTGAAATCTTATGGTTGCTAAACATAACCTTCTGGTGAAAACAATAGAAAGTTTTATGTTCTCCAGGGATCCTTTTCCATCAAAGAAATTATTTGGATTTCAGGTTTTTGCCTTTGTAGCTTAAAAAAAGGTAAAAGTTCTATTTTTTTCTTCCTCCTTTCAGGAGATTTCATTCATCTCCTACTAACCTTGGTAGAAATCATATGAAACCACAAAAAACCCCAAACAAACAAAAACCCAAACCAATTTAAAAAGTTGCTGTGGGAGAGGAATTGGTTCCAAAATTTTAAATAGAAAGGGATAGAAAGGACAAGCAGGAAAAACTATGACTTTTTCTAGTTTTGTTTTCTGTTACATATGTTACATGTACTAAAAATTTAACATGAAACACAGGGGTCTGAAATAAACTGTAACCCGAAGCCATACGGTGCATACAGAAAGAAATCTCGACTCTGTATAATCCAGTATCAGGTAACCAGCACGGGAATATTTCATACTGCCACTTAGGGGATAGAAATGCTTCACTGTGCTAAAATAATTGCTGAGTTTGTTCCTGCTGGCTCCTTTCAGGTCCCCTAAAGTAATCTCCGCTCAAACACACTTGAAGCAAAGAGATTATACAGTAAGCTTTTTCCTTTTAAAGTCTAACACTGTAAATAACATAGTCCAGTCTAATTAGCTTTTGTAAACACACATCCAGCAGGCAAGGAAGCAAGAGAAATAACCAGCGAGCACTGTAGAAATCCACTGCTTCAGGCACAACATTTGGAAGTATTTGCCTGAATGATGGCATTACAGAAATCCTGCACAGTATAAACTGCAATTGCCCTTTTCCCCAATGCTGCAACTGAATGACAAATCCTCCAGGTGACTCACTGGCAGCAGGATGCATACTCATGCACCAAGTGTGCTTTTCGATAGAGAGACCCAGTGAGGACTTTCCAGCATGACATTATCAAGCCGTGAAAATATTTCTAAGCAAATATTTGGACTTCTTGGTTGATGATCAGCCCAATGTTTCTCAGGCAGAAACATGCTTCCTCTGTCCTTTTTTCCCCCCCTTGGAATCTCAGTCCTACACATCTGGCCCAAAAGGACTTTTATACCAATTCTCTTGGTTTTAGCTTTGCCAAGTGATGTCATCAAACTGGGGCTTCCAGCAGAGACAATTCTCTTGCGCAAGTATTTGGTCTTGAGAATAAAAACTGCAGATAACTCCTCATTTACGAGCTCATAAACTCATTTCAAGAATGCAAAATCTACTAGAATTATTTTAGACCTAGTGAGAAATGAAAAATCAAGTTTCAGTATCAAGCTAACTCCAGGAACACCCTCCTGTCTGGAAAGATACCTGAGGTTCTGATGTAACATTTCTTCCCTTCTAAAGTTAACTCTGTTTTCACGAACAAATTTAACAAAGTTCTTTTACAACTTCAAAGGTTTTAATGGCCTTCTTATTTTCACAACATTTAATATTGTGTAAGTCAGAACTGCTGCCCAAAGCACCTTGCTGGAGGAAAAAGTCATCCTGGCCAAAGGCCAAAAAGGACTGCAGTTTGTCCCTGATTTGGTGACACTGGAAATTCCTCCTATAGCCAAGGTTGTAAGAACCCATCCCAAACAAATTGAACTGATGGAAGAAGGATAGGTACAAAAATACAGGTGGTCATTAAAAGAGTAGATATGTGTACGAAGGAAACATATTTATTTTGTGTCAGTTTAAAGAAAAAATATAATATTCTGACTGCTGTTTGGGTGTTTCTTGGAGACCTTCCCTTTTTATGGCAAAGAGAAAGGAAAAATTCTCAGCTTGCTCATTACTAAAACTGCTTCTGAAAGGAGATTCTTGAGCCTAGTTTCCTAACAACTAGAAATATTGTCTTTTCTTAATTTTCAGACACGTTAATATTTTAGTAAAGTTCTTATTTCAGTTTCTAAGGTAACTGCATTTCCCGTTCCCTTATGATATCGCAGCTTGTCAGCTCTCTTGAGGCAGGATCCCATAGTGCAGCCTCTCTTAATTGGTCCTTAACTAAACCCCCTTACAACTCTTTGCAAGTCTGACTCCGAGTAGCTGCTCTGCCTCTTTCCTCCAATCTCTTCAGCTCTCCCAAGGTTACAAACTACTTATCCAGAACAAAATAATTTCACAGGAAATGTGTCTCAAAATAACAGCCACCCAATGCACCTATTTGGTGGTCATCTGTCTTCCAACACTTTTACGGCTCTGAAGCCTTTGTCATTGTTAGTCACAGTGAATTTTTAGAAGACATCTGTCCCCAGTCAGGACTGTTATTTTTGAAAATGGTTGAAGCTTCCTTTGGTTTGCCTTTGGGCCTTAACACTCTGTGTGGTAGCTTCATTGGAAAATGAGCTTCAAATATCTTCCACTTGAGGTTCTTTCAAAGCTGAAAACAATATTAATTACTTCTCTACATCTTTTTCATCTTAAAGGAAACATCCCATGTCTTATTTATCTGGGAACATAGCTACTGACAAAAACTTGAATTTCGTTAGGAAACATTTCTAACATTTATAAAGTTAATGCAATCTTCTTTAAATACTCCATAGCTTGAAAGCATCTGTCACAAGTCTTTTTTGGCTTCCTTCATCTTTTTAGCATAAACAGAGTCTGCCACACCCCCAAAGCCATCTGTGTATCCTCGTGTAAAACTCCTGCAAGGACTTTTGTTTCTCTTGACCACCTACATCTCACAAATGGAAAGCATCATTTTTACTTTTCTCTCTTAAAACCCCATGGTATCACCCCCACCGTGGGGGAAGAAAGTCAGCAAGCCCATTTGGTCACAGCCTAAAAAGCAGAGGTGCCCTCCCAGCATCCATGTGCAGTGGAAATGGTGGAGGGTGGGGAGCTCAAGGGCATCAATGCCCTTGCATTAAAAGAAGTGTATGAATAGACTGTGACAGCAGGTAGGAGAATTGGGCTCATGCCACTGCCCAGAACCAGACCTGCAAACAAATCACTCTATCAGGATGCCATTCCATGTTCTCACTTGGTATTTTAGCATTAAGCTGAAGTAACCCTGAAAGGTAAAGCTATCATCTCCTTCAGAGGGTAGTTTGCTTTCTCTCTGCTAGAGGTATGATCGAGAGTGATTCATTTGTTTTTGCTGAATCTCAGTTTTATTCTACTGCATTTTTTTTTTTGTTCAGAAAATAATTCTTATCTGCCTTGTCACTCAGAACTTGAACCAAAACTTTCCCTGAGATTTTTAAAGGTTGCAAATACAATTTCATTATACACTTCTGTGTATTGTTTCCGTACTTCAAAGATACACTCAGAAACAAATCTATAATTCTAAAATGCATGAAAAACTCTTCCTGGGAAGGCCCTATACAAATTTACAAACTCACGACATCTGGCACCAATGAGAACCAGAAGTATGTTTGGCCCCTTGGTTCGAAGCCTACTGAAGTCAGCCAGGCCTTTCCCACTAACATCAATATCTCTTTCCATTGCATTTTTTAGATAAGGTTGAAGTAAATAACTAAAAAAAATGGATTTGTCAGCCAGGTTTTTGTCAGTTTCACCATTATTGACTCTGGATTTTAAATGGAGGGATTATAGCCAGGAAGAGAAGAGGAGAGCGGAAATTATTTTAAAAATTGGTATGACTGTCACTGAGATATTTTTTCTCTGGTTCTTGGGGGTGAGAGATTAAGATACGGTTTAGGAGTGACTAGAACCAAGCAAAACAACCCTGCTTTTGAGCTCAGGCTACGAAGTCTTGTGACATCAGTGCTGCTCCAGAGCTGGTCCTCCTTGGAGCGTGGCAGCTGCTCCGCAGAGAAGCAGCCACTAGAGAGCATGACGAGACCACTAACCTCCCTGTGCTTGCTCTAGAGCAGGACTGGAACAAGTCTCCTGAGGTAAAGAGCTGGTGCTCTAAGGCATCTTCATGACTGAGCCCTGTAAGCAAAGACAAAAAGCCAACACAACTGTAAATCTTCAAAGGAAAAATAAAAGAGCATTGACCTTCAAGCTCAGTGTATTAAATGAAAGACAGCATGAAACTGTCTCATCTCTATTGGGCCTTTCATATGAAAATTATATATGACTGTCTGCATAATGCATGCATTTTGACTCAATGGAAAGTCTTTGGTATGGAGTACAAATAAATATTTATATGTTGCTGGTGAACCTCTGAACATCATTGCTTTATGGTTATTTCTTCTGTGTAAAGCAGCCTTCAAGGCTGCAGAGGGATGTAAATGAAAGAAATAAGACAAGTTTAGTATATTTGGAGAACAAAAGCAAAGCTAAATAATGAGCAAGCCATACAAAGAAATTATTTAAATCATTCTATAGATATTTACAATGGTAAAAGGAGAAAAGGGAGATCTTTGGAATGGCATAAAGAGCTCTAGAATTTTTATCTTTAGCTCTGAGATCATGTATAAATCAATATTGTGAAACTATCTGAAATGAGTTGGGATTTGCAATTTACTTCCTACTGTGGCTGTGATTCCTACTATGAAACAGGAGAAGCTGTGAATTTGGTGCATTATTCAAGTATGGAACAGAGGAGGAAGAAAAGAAAGAACTTTCCTTCACACTGTGAGAAGAGCTGTCTTTTCCAGCAGTGAGGACACAGACTGCATGATGCTGATATGCTGAGGTTTTCTATGTGCTAGAAACTTGTCTGTTTATATTTATAGAAAAAATAGCTTCAAGGGTGGCTCTGTTCTGAGTTTGCCACCAGGGAACACCCACCAGTGGGCACCAGAATGGTCCCAAGTCTATCTCTAATCAGAGCTGGTGTCTCCACAATGTGTCAGTATTTCATGGCTTTCTTCCAACAAGAAAAGTTGGAAGAACTTCAAGTGGAAAATGATGTATAAAAATGCAGAAATAAACAAAACTGCTCAAATTTAAACCCCAAACCTCTGCTCTAGCCTCTCCACTTTCCCCTCTCCTCCTGCCCCACCTAGAAATGGATAAAATTGAATCTAAGTTAGAATCCATGGTTCACGGTAGGAAAAGGTGCATTTCCAAAGAACAGCAAGCTATTGCTGTGTTCAGTCTGGGTAGTAGACACCTCTTGCCCTCTTCTAAAAAAACAGCAGGGGATATTTCAATAATCTTGCCTAGCAACTAGTTTTCCCTTTGAGCTCTCACCTATTCTGTACAATATTAAGTTTAAAACCTTTTGTCTCTCTATTACGCAACAAGCTTCCTACTCCATTCCAGAAGTTGGAGACCAGGGCAAAACAGTATGCTTTGTTAACTTTCTCTGTTAATTCCTTGGCATGGCCTATCTTCTCCACTAAAGGAAATTTTCAGGCTATTCCCCAAATCACCAAGGCTCTCTGGCATCCAGGCTAAAAAGAGAACAATCACTTGGTTTGTGTGCATTTGTATTGAATGAAAAAGCTTGGAATTTGATCAAAGTAAAGGATATCGATTCAGGAGACAAGATTCTTATTGACAGGTACAATGAACTTTATTTTTGTCGAGCACAATAAATTATAATCCAGTACGAAAGAGTTTTAACCATTAACCACAATTGCAAGAGCAGGACCTCCACGGCCAATCAAACAAAAGATAAAACCAAAGTATTGCCATGTCCTCATGCCACATGATGTTCTAGAAATTCCTTTTGGAATTTTCACAGGGGATTAAATTTACAGAGTGATTTTTTTCTTTTTTTCTTTTTTTTGTTTTATATATATCGTGTGTTAGCTGTTGAGCCAGGCAGGGATTAGACATCCTCCACCTCTCTGGGCAACCTGTGCCAGTGTTTCTTCACCCTCATCATAAAAATATTACTTCCTTATATCTAGTCTCTATCTACTCACTTTTAACTTAAAGCCATTACCCTTTAACCTCTCACTACAGGCCCTGCTAAGAACTTTGACCCCATCTTTATATTGGGTTGCCTTCAGATACTGAAAGGATGCAATGAGGTTTTCCAGGAGCCTTCTCTTCTCCAGGCTGAACAAATTCAACCCATTAGAATTGGGTTCAACCTTGTGAAACCAAGTTTGACAAAAAAGAGCAAGCACTTATGGCTTTGTAAGTCCTTGATGCTTCCAGTGGGAACACCATAATTGCCACAGCACTAATCTTTTCCAGCAAAGAATGAAGGAGAAAAGTGAGCTACAAACATGTGGTTCTCCAATTCAGTTGTTCCCAGAGGGATCATCTTTTACCTTATAGGATTTAGCTGTCATTGAAAGAAAGAGAGATTAACAAAAAGTAAAGAAAGCAAAGAAGCTTTACTCTGTATAAAGGATTATGTGTGTGAACCTGTGCTTGAAAGAGAGGGGCAGAGTGGAGAGTGCACAAGTGGTTCTCCAACATGCAAAGGTGGGATTTTAAGTGTGTGTGAGTGTCATTGAGAGACAGCGAGGAAGCTGGGAAAGGAGAAAAAGATCAGGAAAATACAAAAACTTTAACAGCTACAAATTTTAATGCTGCCTCCTTCCAAGATTGGTTCAAGGTTTGAAAGACTCACTGAGCCTGTTTGCTGCCTTTTTCTGCCAGATGTACAGATATCATGGAACTGAAAATTTAAAAAAGCAACGCCTGAGAAACCAGTGGATTTGTAAAAAATGATGCTGGGGAATTTTGTGGAGAATATTTGGTTATTTTTTGATACAAAACAGTATACTCCACTAAAAATGTGAATCTGTGTGGTTTTGTCCTGTTTGCATTTTGAGTGGTGTCAGGTTGAATTGACACATTTGGCTTGTTACACTGAGCTGAAGTATTCTGTGTCAACTCAGTATTAATCTGCAGCCCCCTGGACATCCACCTTCATGCAAGTTGGAGGTCACTGCCTTTCATCCTGGATTTGTATTGTAGGTCAGAATCTTGGCCTGAATGAAATTTAGAACACACTGAACTACACTGACCTGTTTTGTTTGAACCCTGAGGCGTATAGCATATCCTGGAACTGTTGTCCATCTGGAGAATCAAATACACAGAAGATATTAGAAGCCTGAAGCATTCAAAATGAAACTCCTGTGAGGCTCTCCAGCTGTCAAGGAAGCTGATCAATGTTGGACCATGCTGGAACAACATGTTTTGACATTTCCAAAGCATATTTTAATGGCACGTTCTTTAATATGCACACACACATGTATCTATTAATTACTTCTGGCTCAATTAAGGCTGAAAACAAATGTGTAATAATTTAAATGTAGCTTCTAACCAGTTCTGGTTGGTTTGGATGACATGAAATATGCTGTAATCATATTGTTCACTCTGCTTTTGTATAATTTTTTATAATTTCCAGAAAGACCTGAATTGGCTGCAAGAGTGGGCTAACAAGAACCTTATGAAGTTCAACAAGGGCAAGTGCAAGGCCTTGCACCTGGGAAAACGTAATCCAGGATTGCAGCACAGGCACAGCTGTATGGAAAGGGATCTGGGGGTCTTGGTGGACAACAAGCTCCGTATGAGTGAGCTGTGAGCAGCTGGGGCAGAGAAAGCCAACAGGATGCTGGGTTGCCTTGACCAGGGTATCCCCTGCAGGGACCAAGAAGTCTACTCCCAATCTACTCAGTGCTTACCAGGCCATATCTGGAACACTATGTTCAGGTTTGGTCCCCAGTAAAGGTGTGGACTGGCTGGTGGGAGTTCGAAGAGGGGCCACAAAGATGACCAGAGGAGGGGAAGCCTGGCATATGGGGAAAGGCTGAAAGAATTGGGCCTGTTCAGCCTTGAGAAAAGAAGGCTCAGGGGAGACATTCTCACCATGCTCCACTATTTAAAGGATGGCAACAAAGAAGATCAGAATCCCTTTTTCAAAGGAGTGACATGATAAAAGGAGAGGGTTAATGGGTACAAGTAAGTCCTGGGGACATTATGATTGGGCACAAGATGAAAAATTTTCACAACGAGAATAATCTCCCCAGGGAAGTGCTGGATTTGCCCACAGTGGACACTTTTAAGATTCATCTGGGCAGGGTGGTGGGACATCTTGTTTAGACTGTGCATTTTCCAAGAAAGGCTGGACTAGATGATCCTTGATGACCCTTTCAACCGGGTATTCTATGAGTCTGTGATTATCTGAACTGCGGCTATCAAAAATATCAAATGAGTGTGTGCAGAAGTTCTGATGTCACTGATGAGCATTATTTGTTGATCAGTGCAATTCATGGAGAAAACCTCTGCCTTCTGCTCACCCTTTGGGAAGAACTGTAGAAAAAAGTTGTACTTACAAGGAAGATAGAGAAGAAAATGGCAATAACTAGAAATTTAGTATAGCTTTGAGGCACTTGATATTTAAATGTTTTGTTTCACCACTAGTTTTTCATTGCTATGAAGTTTTACCACCAGATAAAATCACAAGAGAAGTCTATAATATTTCATAAATCTTTAATTAATTTTTAATTAATGCTGAGTAGGTATGCTTAGATGCTTCTGAGTAGTTTCTAAGCAAACTGGAATACTGTAGTCTATTTTTTCTATGTCTCATGAAGACACACCATTGATCTGTCTAGATAGTCATTAATTCAGCCTGGAATAAGGTCTTCCTCCATCTTCCACCATTACCATTGTTTCACTTCTTCACCCCATAGCATTGTGGTATTTCAGATCTGGCAGTGTGATTAAGAAGTAGGAGCATGCACCTTATAGCTGATATTTTCTTATCCTTCTCCTTTCATTTAGTCTCTGCCTTAATTAAACTGTAAGCCTGACTCAAAAGCTTTCCAAATATATCTTCTATAGAGGAGTGTGGGCTGTTTCTGTGTGACAGTTTTACTCCTCCTTTTATTTCAATTGTTCTAAGCAGAGATATCACCTTTGCGGATATTTTATCTTTTATATCGGGCATTGGCCCTGATTGTTCAATCAGTGAAAGTTCATGTGCAATGAAAGCCAAGGTCCAACGAAAAGGTGATTGTTGGCTAGGTTCCATCACCCTTCTGCCTTGCTAAGACATGAATTTGATGGCAACTGATTTTAGCTCGTGACACATGCTTGTTGCCGAGGACAAACAAGGTAATGGAGTGAAATTAAGCTGTACCTTGGCCTGGCCTCGTCTCCATACACTTGCCACATCCCTTGGCTTCTCCTGGCAAACCTGGGGCATCAGACGCCCCTTAACTGACTATGCAGACCCGGATATATCAGAGCTAAGTGCTGGGGCTTCCACTGCAGATGATGAAGATTCAGTCAACATTGCCAGTGGAATTAAGGAATCCATTGTTCTTGCCCCATGCTAACACCTACTTTACAGTTAGATGAATTCATTTTCTTAGACATGTTTGGTGTTTTTTTGTTGTTGTTGTTGTTTTTGTTTGGTTTTTTTTGTTGGTTGGGTTTGGGTTTTTTGTCATTTTTTGTTGTTGTTGTTTTCCTACTGAAAATATGTTGCCTATTGATTGTAAAGGGTGATTAGAGTGAGGATCTGCTCAGAGGCCCATGTTGATATTTTCTGATAGATTTTACAAGATAAATCTCACCCCAATTATAGGAGGCTTCAAGCTGTGTGGAGTAGATAGCAATGGAAGCCATTAAATAACAGTCATTGCCTGCTCACTCCCCTTCACATGTTCACCAAAACACAATATTTACTAATTGGCCTAATTGGCCAATTACTCAAACCTCAAGAATCACTTGGAATGGTCCACTATTAGACAATTTAACTCTTCCCTCAGGGATTTCCTTCTGGAAACAAAAATGAACTATCAAAGACGTAACAGAAATCAATAGCAAGCAGCATGGTTGCACTTAACCTCTTCTCTCAGCAACACACACTGACATTCACAAATAAATATTCCCTCACTAATTCTCTTTGTAATGACAACAAAAAAAAAAATCTAACACAAAGGAAACCTCCTGCCTCTTTCAATAACACATCAAATCATCTGGATTTACTGATTTACTGACTAGATAAAGTATAATGTTTGTTTGATAACAAAAAAATTGAACAGCACATCAAACAGAATTATAATGCTCCAATCCACACACTTACTCTCATCTCAGTCAATACAGCACACACTGTGAATGTATTAAGAAAGCCAGATGCATTGATCATTGTCAGCCTGACAAAGAAACCTCAGACTGTTGACAATAAAGTAAATTACAGATACTGTAAGATAGATTGTAATTATTAGGGAATTAATTTTGGATTTTCTGTTCCAAAATATTGCTAACTATATCTTTTTACATGCTGTCTTGCATTATTATGTCAACAGTAAGAGGAGGTGAAATATCAAGCCAAAGGATTTGATGCAATGCACACATTTGGTTTCCAAACTTAGAAAACCGAAACTTCCACTTTGGTAAACAACAAGTGATGAACAACCAATATTCATTTGAATTTTGAAGTCAATTTATAATGATAACCAAATGCAATAGCACCTGGTAGATGGACATAGACATTATGATTAGGCACTGATGGAAATCAAGATTTGTGTATCTTTCTAAAAATTTGTACATCCTCGTGGTGTTTCAATCAAACCATTTTCTGGAATTCCCTGTGTGCCTGTTCAGTAAATATATTGCCCATGTTGACACAGGACAAAACAGAGTTAATCCTTGTTTGCTGAGATGCACAAAAGCCTGTTAAATAGATATCTCTTTGTAAGTGTTAAGTGATCAGCTTATACGTGGTTGATGGCTGATTGGGGCAGGGAGGGAGGAAAGGGGGCAGTGCTGATCTATCGTGATTTTCTCTCACTGCTGTCAGCTCAAGATAAATTATGGTAGAATAACCACAACTCATGGAATACCAGGTTGAAGGGAATATCAACAAGTGACAGGACAAGAGGAAATGGCTTCAAGCTGGGCCAGAGAGGTCTATATTGGATATTAGGAACAATTCCTTCATTGAAAGAGTTGTCAAGTATTGGAACAGGTTGCCTAGGGAAGCGGTCAGGTCACCATTCCTGGAGGAAATAAAAAAAAAAAAAAAAAGAAAAAAGAAGGTTAAAAACACTAATTTCTTATAGTTCTCTCCCAGAACTGTGGATTCCCCTCTGGAAAAAATGTAGATGATTTTATTTCCCAAAAGTTGCACACAGCCTTTGCATCACCAGTTTAAGGGGAAGAAAATCAGAAAGGAAAAATTAGCAATGTCAACATATCTCAGAACCTACTAGAAATATGGAAGATAACATCCCCCTTTCAAACAGATTTAGAGGATATGAGAATGGAGGATAGCATCTGGGAAAATTTTATTCCAATTTAACCTAAATTCCCTGTCCTCATCTCCCATTAGATGCGTATCACTGCCTCCTGTGAAAAGTTTGGTTTCCTAAGCTGTAGTCAAAGAACAAGTTTTCTGCAATGTACTGTGCCACCACTCTCATATCACAGAATTACAGAACCACAGGATAGTCGAGGTTAAAAGGGACCTCCAGAGGTTATCTGGTCCAATCACCCTGTTCAAGCAGCGGGGGTTGAGCTGGTTGCCCAGGACCATGTCCAGATGGCTTTGGAATATCTCCAAGGGTGGACAGTCCACGACACCTCTGGGCAATCTGTGCCAGTGCTCAGTTAGCCTCACAGTAAAAAGGTGTGCTCAGAGGGAACCTCCTGAGTTTCACTTTGTGCCCACTGCCTCTGGTTCTGTCACTGTGCACTGCTGAGAAGCCTGACTCCATCTTCTTTACATCCTCCCTCCAGGGATTTTTGTACTTCTCAGCCCAGAGCTTCACACAGTACTCCAGCTGTCCTCTCACTAGTGCTTGGAAGAGGGGAAGGATCTCCTCCCTTGACCTGCTGGCAATACTTTGCCTAAGGCAGCTGAGGATACTATTAATGCTGTAAGGACACTGCTGGCTGGCTCATGTTCGCCTTGTTGTCCACCAGGATGCCCAGGTCTTTTTCTGCAATGCTGCTTTGTAGATGGGCAATCCCCAGCACAGACTGGTGCATGGGGTTCCTCCCCAGATGCAGAACTTTGTGTTTCCCTCCAAAAAACTTCATGGGTCTTCTGTCTGCCCACTTCCCCAGCTTGTACGTGTGTATATCCATATATATCTCCATACCTTTTCCAGACAATATCCTTAGGAATGTAATACAAGTTGCAAGGCATCTCTCTTTCACTCTTATTTCACAAGCTCAGTTCAGATGTTTTAGAACATGGGAATGGCTGGTGTGATGGTTTGACTCTGGCCAAATTTCAAATACCCACCAAAGTCACTCTCACTCCCCTCTGCAGCTGGACAGAGAAGAGAGATAAAAAACAGCTAAGGATTCATGACTAGAGATAAGAGCTGGGTGAAGTCACTTACTAACAGGCAAAACAGNACCATGGTCTTCACCACGGGCTACAGAGGGCTACAGCTCTGAGTCCTTCCCCTGCTTCCTGTGCGGTCCCTCGAAGGGCCACAAGTCCTACCTGGGATAAACTTGCTCCAGGGTAGGTTTCCCTCTCCTTGAGCCACAGGTCTGCTGCAGGACTCTGCTCCATTCCTGGGCCTCCCATGGAGTCACAGTCTCCTTCATGCATCCACTTGTTCCAGCATGGGCTCCTCCATGGGCTGCAGGGGTGTCTCTGCACCCTCCACGGGCTGCAGGGGCCTCAGCTCCAAGTCCTTCCCCTGCTCCTGGGGGAGAGGGGGCCCCTCTCTGCCTCTTGCTGCACTGACCTTGGTGTCTACATTGTTGTTGCCAGGTTCTCCTCTGTTCTTTCCTGGGCTGGAATTTCTTCTGCGCAATATCTCCTCTGTTCTTAACTGTGTTATCACAGAAGCATTACAGTGCTAAGTGGCTCAGCCCTGGCCAGCAGCAGGAAGTCCCTCCTGGAGCTGGCTATCACTGGCTCTTCACAGAACAGGGGAAGCTTCTAGCAGCTTCTAACAGAAGCTACCCCTAAAGCCCCCCCTGCTGCTAAAATCCAACACGTAAACCCATGACAGATGGTCATATTTATGGATGAACTCTACATGGCAGTAGGCAAATCATGAACGGGCAACATGGCCATGGAGATTGTTGTTATCATGATGGTGTATTTTCACGTATTGAATCTCATGGAAGAACACAAACATACAGTGTTAAAATCAAAGCCTAACAAGTTAAGGGCTTTGCAAACCCACCAAGTTTTCTGGTAATTAGCTATTGATTCAAAACTTGCTTCCTAAGTGTATAGAGCGTGGAAAAAGGATCGTATTTGTGATATGGCACTTTTCTGCCAATACAACATATGCTAGTAATGACAATTGAAAATCCATACCGAAAATGGTTAATATCTGCAAGGATAGCCCTGTTTACGGGAAAAACTTTTGTTAATTTGGCTGAGACTGCAAATCACAAAATGATTTACATTGGAAGAGAACTCAGGAGAACATCTGGGTAAACCTCCTACTGAAAGTATAGTCAGCCTCGAAGTTAGTTTGGGCTGATGATACATTAAACCTGAGAGCTTCAAAAGACAAGGCTCATGGCCTTGTTCAGCTGGAATTTGAATATCTCCAAGGATGGAGCTTCTCTGGGTTGCTACCCCAGTGTTGAGCACCATCACTATGGGGATTTTTTCCTTATGTTAAAGCAAATTTTCCCGTGATGTACTTTATGTCCATTGCTTTCTTTTTGTATAATCCACAAAAATTAAAGCAATGTCAGTTTATACACATAAGATAATCCTCAGCCAGCTTTGTTGGTTATTACCTATCTGAAGAAATCTGGTGAAAATAACACTTCTTACCACTCAAATTATAATGTTACATAGAGGTGGGATATAAATACATATTCAGACATTTTGCATTTTTCTTTTCTAGGTGTATCCTAAATAGCCACTTTTTAGTTGAAGTTATAGCAATTTCTGCAATGCAATTCCATGATTTGCCTCCAAGAATTCAAGTTCCATAATTAAAAACAATC
Source organism: Cephalopterus ornatus (assembly GCA_013396775.1). Lineage (NCBI taxonomy): Eukaryota > Metazoa > Chordata > Aves > Passeriformes > Cotingidae > Cephalopterus > Cephalopterus ornatus. Next base: position 34 of record VZRE01007697.1, on the reverse strand, counting down.
ATTAAACCAGCCCTTGTTCTTGTGGGTGACTTTA